>NMRB01002398.1:35143-74163 GCA_002633025.1 Notospermus geniculatus
GCGTGCGCGTGCGCGTGCGCGTGTGTGTGTGTCTGTCTGTCTGTCTGTCTGTCTGTCGTCCGTTAAACTGGCACGTTTCGCAACCGCAAGGCCGAGGGTCATGAAAGTTGGTGGAGGGGTAGGCCCTAGGAAGGTCTGACCTACATTCTGCTCTCCAGGGGGCATTTTCCGTAAAAATGGCAAAACCCCAATAACTCGGTCCAGAGGCAATATATCATACTGAAATTGATAGGGTATGAAGCTTGATTTTTGGTACACCAAGTGCAATGGAAATTAATTCGAAATTTGTTCTCCAGGGGGCGCTAGGTGACAAAATAGAAAACAGCACTATTTAAATTTCCCGCGCCAGTTACTTTGATATGTTGGATGCTCTTTTGTTCATGGAGTGAGGAATCATGGGAAATGTCGTGGTGCTTGCACAAAGTGAATCGAGATGAAATATACCTATGATCATCGCATAAAATCCCAATGATCATAGACAATCGCCTTATGAAATCATACGTGAGTGGTATTTCAGAGTACCATCAAACAATAACTGAAATCATTTTTCATCAAAACGACATGAGTTGGTTCAAAATATGACGATATTATATATTGGAAAAAAATCACAATGATCGAACCGACCAGGCCCGGATCCAGAGGGGGGCACATGGGGCATGTGCCCCCCTATTTTTTGAGGGTCAATGATTTTTTTACTGCACTTTTTGGAAATCGTCTAGTATTTCATGTGTAAGATGCTGGGAAATCGCATCTCAGAGCTTTGATTTTTCAAATTTTCCCGGGGGAGGCCCCCCGGACCCTCCTTCGTGTGCGCGCACTTGTGGTGCGAACCAACTGAGGGCTTCGCCCTCGGGGGTGTGGCCCCCGTATTTCTAAATCCTGGATCCGGCCCTGCCGACAACAGCGATCTCGGCTTCATGCACGTCATTCCAAGTGTTCGACTCGGGCTGCTTTCATAGTGTGCCATCTTCGATAATCGAAGGCCGATCTGCTCTCCACTGCGTTACATCGCACATCACCCTTCGAGAAATAGACCAGTCGGCGGCGTATCTTGGCACCATGCCAACATTACCGGTCGACCAATCATATGACACTTGGTCTTCGGCTACCACTATATTTGTACCAAATTTTACAACACCGATTCTGATTGGCCTCTTCTTCTCGAGGCGGCAGATACGCCGTGGACCGGTCACTTTCTCGAAGGGTGATGTGCGGTGTAACGTAGTGGTGAGCAGATCGGCCTTCCATCATCGAAGGTGTAGTGTGCTGCCTTAGAAATTGTTAAAATTGCACATATTTAGATTATTTGATACATATTTAGTCTGTTTGGGACCATTCAAGACGAAGGGATGATAATTTTGGTGCTATCAGCCGAATGAGGCCTGTCGTCGGCCCCTCGCTTTTGACCGCTCGATCTCTAATCGGCTTCTCATTGGTCATTTCGAGTCTCCGACTCTGGCTGTTTTTGTTGCGTATGACAATAAAAATTCCTTAAATTTTACACATTCCGATAGCATGACATGTCTTTAGTTTGATTGGGGCCATCAACGACGAAGGGACAGGGAACTCTTGCTTTCATCAGGTGAAGTTCAGGACACATCGCTCTCCACAACGCGACACGGCGACAGTCATTATAATGGATTTTGTCTTATTTGTTTTCATTTGATAAACCGAGAAGAGACGAATTATGTCCCGGCCGCGGCTTATCCTTCCTCAAGGAAGTTCATGTTGAACTGTCGGAGACGGTCAAAACACCCTGTTGTATTGAATGGCAAGCTACTATTGAATGGTGGACAGCATCGTCAGATCTATGAAGTTCCATATGCCCTTTCTCACTTCATCCACCATTATGGTTCAGTCAGTCAAAGAACGAACAAATGCTTGGATGAAGTTGTTTTTGACACTTTATCAAAGCAGGGATGTGACGCCTTATATGCATATATTTGTCGCTCCCGTCGCTCATACTCGTCAGTTCCTAGCAATGCATGGTAGCCTCCGCAAATTTACACAACAAGGGTGTGAAAAGATGAATGCCATGTTCACTACTGCATTTTTCCGAAGCTCAAATCATCGAGGGATGGAAGCCCTCCGTCAGGTGTTTTTGAAGTTCAATAGAATACAACTCCTACAAGCTCATGGGGTCAGTAGAAAAAAGATAAAAACTCCACGCTGTAGAAACTGCAAATCCTCCGAGCATCGCATCAACAAGTGCCCAGACTTGAGGGAGAATGCCTGATCATGCTGATAGTGATCATGTACATGAATGTCAATGGCTAGTATTCATAAAAGTTAGCAAATGCTTTTACTTAAGATTTGCACATCGAGGTCCAATGTAAATGTAAGAACTTGAAGTAAAAGCATTTGCTAGCTTTTATGAATATCAGCCAATGTACTGTAAAGTTCCTCATGACTGAGGAATTCCATCTCGCTGCCATCCTGCATTTTCCTCAGTGAGCAATCTCACGTAAAAGCTATTCGCTATTTTGGCTTCTAACAGCTCAGTTTTTACCTGATGAATTAGGCCTAATACATGTAGGTTTTGTGACAAAAGTTTGGCCATTCAGTATAAATGCCAGGTTATTTTTTTCTAAAAAGGCAATTCATGAGAATTACCGGTAGCAAGTTTTTACCATAAGATAAGAACCTGGTAGGCTACAGGCAAAGAAAGAGTACAGTGTGAAAAATACCAAGTTTTTATCATAAAACACCTGGGACCTTATTCACGAAGCTTCCGCAAATTTCAAAGTTACGGTACCGCAAATCGGGCCTGACGGGAGTGTTGCGGTACCGTAAAATGTTGGTTAAGATTATTAACAAAACCTTCCGCAGTGACTCCGCAATTTTGCGGATCCGTAGGTTTGCGCAATTCTTCAAGTGGTTTTGACTATGATCGTGACTTTTTTGTTCGGTAGTACGCCTATTATTTCGTAATACAGACGGGTCATTTATAACTACCTGGCAGCACAAAATACATTACGTCCTAGTGCTGACTCGAGGTGGATGTGAATGATCCAATGTCTGGAAAATTACACACCCCATTCAAGGTCAAACATAAAAAGCATTTGTTCACGTGTACGTTTGCAAAATGCCTCTCAAAGCCCTAGACAGTCACTTGTCCAGTGGTGTTTCACCCAGCAAGATGTCCGACAAGAGGACAAGGAAGAAGAATTTTACACCAAATGAGACAGAACGCTTAATCTATTTAGTTGAGGCAAACTACCGAGTTATAACATCAAAATTCAGCGACCAGGTGACCTTCAAGAGGAAAAATGATGTGTGGAAGGAGATCTGTCGTAAGATAAATGCCATCGGCCCCTGTCTACGCACAACAGATGAAGTTCGAAAAAAATGGGATGACGTGAAAACTCGAGCCAAGAAAAAGGCCAACGCGGATCGAGTATTGGATGGCAAGACCGGTAACATCCCGAGGAGTCCCACGAGCGATTCGTTGACTAGTACAGAGAGACGGATTGTCGGCTTGCTGGGGGCTGCTCAAGTGTCCGGCATCAACAAACAAGACGAATATGACACGGCCGCTCTACAGAGCAAAAAGAAAGAATCAACGGTAGGAAATAATAGAAATTTACTTCATCCATGAATGAAACAAAAGGACTTGACTTGCTTGTCTCAATTACTGTTAATAATGTAGCTGTGTCCCTGTCATATCACATACATGTATCCTGGGCTTGCTCAGCTAATGCGCGCATTCCATGACAAAGTGAACATCACAGACACACCTCTCGGGTCTAAGTCGGCTGCACGATTGTTTGGTGAGGTACTCGTCCTGAAATTAATATAACGCATTCCTTTTATGTTTCTATCAGTTAAATTATAAATAATTTCGTTCTCATTGGGCTCCTCCGGATTATAAGCCTGCCTCTGCTTAAGCGTTGCTTTATTACGCTGCCCATGTTTAATTTTCAGTGTTCCCATTCAAGTTCTAAAGCAGCTTGTTTTGATTCTGATGAGTTTGTTGATACTGGCGACGATACATATGAGCCACCGACACTGACACTCGGAAATCATTCCGACTTTGAAGACCCAGCCGATAGCCAGGATGATGATTTTGGGGTTCAAAATGCGCCACCAGCACAGACTCCCATCAGGTCAATGAGTGGCGCAACCAAGAAATCTACAACCGAGATGTTAGTGGATATTGAAACCAATCGGCTTGCTGTTGACAAGGAACGCTTGCAGACTGAACAGAAGACACTGGCGACTCTTGAGCAACTTGTTGCCATTGAGAAAAAGAAATTGGAATTGATGACTCGCCAACAGTCTGTTAGTAATGCTCCTAAACACCCCCGCGCTAACGTACCTGCCATCACTCAAAGTTTATTTGAAAAGTTTGGTAAGGGCGTGTACAAGCCTTAGACCTTCCAACCAATATAGGCAATTCTAATAATATCAACACTTTCTCCCGAATACCTTTAAAACCAATCGACCAGTTTTTGATTAATGTGGTTCATGTATTCTGTAACATGCCGTTTGATAGTTTATGTTGATGGTGCCTATACTAATTGTACACGTTCGAAATAAAATTATGCTTACAAATTTTCAATTCCCGAAGTTTTCTCTGATGACCCTGTTCCTCACTTCTAAGCCATTCAGGTCATCTGGATATAGTGGGGGGGGGGGGGGGGGAGATCGTCTACCAAATTGGGTGGTGCAACCCGTGGCACAGGTAATCCATGCTCCTCGCATATGTTGTGCAAGACAGCAGTAGCGATGATTACTTTGCAGCTTTTTTCAGGACGGAGTGTAAGGCTACCACCTATTTACAGGAAAACAAACCATAAGGAATAGGATATAAACCGAGTAAGTAAGGGTCAGTGAGACAAAGATTCCAAATGACACAACTTCAGTTATTTTTTGTATGATTATAACTTACCCTCTCTATGCAGACATAACCACCGCATTTTCCACCTAGAGAATGCTCCTTCTATTGTTTGTCTGATGCGTCTGTGATGAGAATTATACCTCCTCTCTGCCTCGTTTCGTGGATTTCGAACCGGTGTCATGAGCCACGGCGCCAATGCAGGCGCGGATCTAGAGGAGGGCCAAGGGGGCCGCGGCCCCCCGTATTTTTGAAAGACCAACAAAAAAAATTGGTCAAAAACTCCGAAAAAATGAGCAACTTGATGAGAAAATCATCACCCCACTGAGATGCTTGGAAATCGTAGCGCATCTGGAATTCAAAATTTTCTGGGGGAGGCCCCCAGATACCCCGTCATGGCTTCGGGCCTTCGCCGGGCACTCGCCTTGCGACTTCGTCGGCCTGTGTCTGACGGTGACCGGCCCCCCGTGTTCCAAAATCCTGGATCCGCCCCTGCAATGGGTATGCGCTATCACCGAGAAGATAGCCATCGCCTCCTACACCGTTCTGCAGCAGTTGGTTGAGGTGACATTGCCGCCAAATGAAGGCGTCGTGAGTAGCGCCTGGCCAGTTGGCCACTATGTTGAGGAATTTCTTATCTGAGCACACACCTTGCACGTTTATTGCCGGGTACTGATGCCTGCAAACAAACGCCTCTTCATTTTGTGGAGGACGCCTAAATGGAACAAGACTGCCATCTACACACCCCAAGACATTTGGAATCCTGCGGTTATTGCTGTAAAAGCCCTCTTTTAACATATTCTGCCCAGCTTGGTCTGTTGGAAAACGAATTATCATGCCAGACACCTCTTGCAAAGCTGACGAAACTCTAAAGATTATTCGGGACATGGATGGCTGACTTATATTCCCGGGCCGGTATGCATAAAAGTGGAATAAGCTTAATCCAGGTATAACCTAACGTTATAGCCTTAAGTTAAACCTGGAATAAGCTTATTCCACCTTTATGCATACGGGCCCCGAGGTCTCCCGTCACTAGCTGAAAACTACCGGTTGCATAATACCTGATTGCACATAGGACCTGAAGTACTGCTGGTATTGCATGCGACCTGTTGGTAGGGTGTTCCACTCGGTCACGAATAAGATCGATTACTTCCATCAAAACATGCCTTGGCATCCTATACCTTGAAATGAGATCTCTGTCATCATAAATTTCGAGCGGGTTCAGTCGGTCCCGAAACACTCTCTGACGCCTCCAAACACGTCTGTTAACTTCCTCCTCGACCAACAACGCAACAGCCATTTCGAGTCTACCTGCCTGTTGTCATGTGCTGTGCTTGCGGATCTCCTTAAAATTTGCGGGTGGTTCAGGAGCTCCCGCAGATTTGCGGTGCTGATTTAAGGATCCGCAAAGTTACGGTAGCTTTGTGAATACCGCGGAAATATTTGCGGCACCGTAGCCTAAAGCAAGGTTCATTGGCACACGGATTTGGTCCGTGTCCGACACGTATCCGGTCCGCAAAAAAATCGGTCAAATGGTTATAACATTAGTGTGTTCATTGGCGTCCGATTCTTATGCGGAAGACTGGGTTCCACTGCGGTCCGTTTTTTGAACACCCAAAATGAGGTCAATTTCAATGATTTATTAGGAAAACAGTGAATCTTGTTAACTTCTTACTTTTAAGTTTTACATCTTACTCCATTTGCAATAAAATTGCAAAATTATATGGTCGTCGATAGCGATTTTGATCGGGCGAGGTGATGGTAAGTTCACGTTAGCCCCTTTTACACGGTGCTGGTTCGAGGAAACCTACCTCCACCCTCCTCGGGCGGGTTCGGTTCAGGATGGATCGATCGCTTTTACACGGTGCGGGTTACCGAACCCGCCTCGATCTAGTTCGAGGTCGGTTCGTTCAAATGCATGCCACCAGATGGCGTATATCAACATTTACAGTTATCGCAAGTAAGAAATATCGCAAAAATAATCACTTAAAATCGATAAACTATGCTTCTAACAACATGAGCAGTGCTTGAGAAATCTCGTGCGTGATTTCTTCACAGGTAACTAGGTAACTTACAGCAATGCGCCAGTGTTGCCATTCATATGCAGCGTGCTCAATCCCGCACGAGGCCGGTGGAGGTCAGTTCGCTTTTACACGAGAGAATAACCAGCCCGAACCTACCTCCACCTACCTCCACCTTCCCGAGAGAGACTCACGCGGCGAACTGAATAGCCCGAGGAAGGTGGAGGCGAGTTGTTTCGCTTTTACACGGGGAAAAATAACCGAACCCTCCTCGATCTAGCATGTCTAGTCTCGATCCGGAACGCACCGGGGGTTTGCCTAGTTTTCAATGCGCTATGTTCCTGACGAGCCACCGTAGGTACGCGCATGCGCTGTGAGTACATAGCAGCAGTATTTCACGAGCAGCAGAAATACACGTTATACCGGCACCGTGTAAAAAGGACTAATGTGAAGCCCTGTTTTGAAGCGGTATCTTGTCGTTTCGTTACACGGCCTTTTCATCACAGTCGGTTCGTTTATACAGGGCATAAAGTGAATAGAACTGCAATATCTGTTCATGATTCAATGCACAGTGTGCGGTAACAGCATCCTCCTCATGTTGAACGGTAAGACCGCACGCCAGTGAATGCACGATACGGAAACTCTCCACGGACATCCGTTTTCCGTACGGATATTTTTTTCTGACCGTGTCGGACACGTATCGGATTCGTGTCAGATCCGTGTGCCAATGAACCTTGCTTTGGGTTATGGTACCGCAAGTCCTTGCGGAAGCTTCGTGAATAAGGTCCCAGGTAATTTAAAATAATGAACAAACAGCTTGCCAAGGCAGTATAGAGATGTGGCACTGCCTCTATGAGGCGCCATGTGGGAATTTAATTGTTTCCCAAAATTATTTGGAAATAATGTCATTGTTTCAAACCATAAATGTACGTATTTTGACTTATTTCATCCAATAAAGTTATACATAAAACCATGAAATTATTATTCAAACCAGAATTTTTATTAAACATGGTTTCATTTCCCATGAAACTTTCACAAATTCATGGTTTTGAAAACATAACTTACTTTCAAACCATGAAGTTCATGCAATTTCATGGTTTGCAAACCATGAGAATGATATACAAAACCATCAAATCGGCAAAATTATTTGTTTTCAAACCGTAATAATGTGAACGCATCGTGGATTGTAAACATTGCAAATTGCAAAAATCATGCTTTGCAAACCATGATAATCCGCAAAAGCATGGTTTGGGAAACCATGATTAGTGCAAAACACATGGTTTGCAAACCATGGAAATCGCCATATCCATGGTATGCTATCTATTTTTGGTATAATTGTATGCGCAGTGGAACATAGACTGGTCTCTGCCCTCGTTTCGTTCCGTTCCGCTGCACTCGACCAGTAGGCAGCGGGCAGAGGATCAGTCCATTGTTCCACTGCGCATACAATTATACGCATACCATGGATTTGACTATTTCCATGGTTTGTAAACCATGAGTTTTGCTGTAATCATGGGATCGAAAACCATGCTTTTGTGGATTATCATGGTTTGCAAACCATGATTTTTGCAATGTTCATTGTTTACAATCCATGAGGATTTGATATTCATGGTTTGAAAACCAAGATATTTGCCGATTTTTCGTGATTTGCAAACCATGAATTTGCATGAACTTCATGGTTTGAAATGAATTTGTTATGGTTTGAAAGCAAGGTATGTTTTCAAAACCATGAATTTGTCTAAGTTTCATGGAATGAAACCATATGTTTAGTCTAATTCATGGTTTGAAAAATAATTCCATGGTTTTGTTTATACTTTTATTGGATGAAATAAGTCAATATACGTACATTTATGGTTTGAAACAATGATATTATTTCAAATAATTTTGGTAAACAATTAAATTCCCACATGGCGCCTCATATGCCTCCTGAGGTTATAGCTGATTTATGATGCTATCTAATTGAAGTCAAACTGACTGGTGCTAATCAAATGTTGATTTTCATGTTTTGAACTCAAGATACTGTGATTTTTAAGGGACTTTTCACAATTTTCAACATCACAAGTGTACAAAAGGTAGACTTTAGGTAGACAGGGAGCGGTTAAGATCTGTACCCTTCTGTACATTAGAGAAAAAAATGTAGAAATATTTTTTACAGTACACTTTTTGGAGGAGGGAGGAGAGTCTGGCAAAAGTGTACTCCTTGTACACTTGTGAAAATGTTGAAAATTGTGAACAATCCCTAAGTTGATTACAAAATCTGTAATTGTTTTTGTTTTACAAAAATTTAAGTTTATTTTTCGAAATAAAACAAGGTTTTATGAAATAGATTGTATTAAATCCATCTTTTTATGACGAGAGTCAGCAAGGTTCATGCAACCCGAAATATAAAAGAACGGTAATTTAAAACTAGATTCCATTGGCTACAAAATGGCGTAAAGAATCGTGGGGTCATATTTCTCCAGCGAAGAATGAAGTATACTGACCAACTGACCGAGACCCATATGCCCCATCACCCCCCCCCCCCCCCATAAAATCATAGCAAGGGCCAGAGCAACAACTGGTCTTCGGCCCCAAGTGTGGGAGGACTGACACAAAGTGGATAAACCCCATGATATCACCAAAAATTGGAAATTATTTTTGAAATAGCCCATGCTCCCCCCCCCCCCCCCNCCGGTTCCAACCAATGGTCCCAAAGGCCATGTGCGAGGGTATGGAGGGCGGGGAAATTATTCGGAAATAATTCAGGGAACTCTCCACGTCTTATCCGTTAGGTTATTTAACATGAATAACCCCTGTTTGTATTTATCAGATCAGGTAGCTTGATACAACTTCGTTTTCCGCAACGAATTCGCATCTCGTCTCCACCTAAATTTGCTGGTGTCCGCAACGAGTCTCGAAGTATCAGTTTCAGTTGTTTCTGATAGAGGGCAGCACCTGACGGTGTTGATATCTGGGCCTAATTAACATAGATCATGATTTTCCCATGCATTTTCCATTTGAGCGCGCGGTTCCTGTCCACTTTCCATTCCGATTCCGAGAAGAGTCGGCCTCCTATGACAACCTCCGTTATTTTAATCGAATAGGCCTACTAATATATTTTACTACAAAATAACACTGTTTCCCGCGCAAAATTGCCCATCAGTAATTTATATTAAAGTATCTTCTCGATAATGAGGTCTCCAGTTCTATTGCAAAGTTAGTTCATAGGAGGAATGTAGGCGGCGCTGCAATCGTAATGTAACAGCATTTCACGATACCCACCTTCAAACGTCTGACTAATCGTGCGTAATTAGTGATTGTTTTATAGCGTTTGCTACGCCTACGTCACTGCCTCACTTTCGTTCAGTGATTTAGCAGTTAGTACCGCCAAATACCGCGGCTGACACGTCGTGGCGCTGTTCATACCTTTGCGGGTCGACTGATCAATGAAGAGCAGTCGTTCTATCAATTATTCCTGGTGAGTTTGTCAGTCGATAGAAGGCAATACTATCGTTTAGGCGCTCTTTGGTCAACCTCTGAGGCACACCTCGAGAACGCACTGGGACCCACAGATATTAAACAAAGCAGCCACGTGTCATTTTATAGAGTAGTTCTGTAGCTGTATATTGCCGCTATGCTGTAACTAGGGCATGTTGACAACAAGTGAGGATTCTCTCTGTGTCGGTAACTAGTGTGCGTTCTCGAGGTAGCTCGAATGATTAGTTCAGTCTAATCCTTCTTTTTACCACGTGCCCTCCTACCTCTGCCAGAGACCTTTCCCCTTACATCTCCAGACTTCCCTCCCCTAGATCCAGACTTCCCCTGTCTTGTTCCAGACGTTTCCCCCCTGCTAGATCCTGATTTCCCTATCCAGGATGCAGACTTCCCTCCCTTCAGATGCAGACTTCCCTCCCCTAGATGCAGATTTCTCTCCCCTAGATGCACACTTCCCTCCCCTGGATGCAGACTCCTCCCCTAGGCCCAGTAACGTTATACAGAGTGTCCCGTAATGCACTCCTTCCTCTTGAACGCTTCCCACTTCTCTCCACTGAAGCATCGAACTCCCCACGTATCTGGCCACCCGTACGTACGTGCATTCATGTACTTTCTAATGAAAATGTCAACCGTTTTCTTCACTTCAGTTCCTGGCAGGTTTGATTCTAACAGATATCCCTGAACCTGAGCAGTCATCTGTTGGCTAATGTCACCAGTAGCTGTAACTTTAGATCGAATTGCCTGAAAAAAATTACGCAAATTGTCGTGTTGATTATTGATACATTTTTTCAGGTCTTTCTACTATATATCTATATAGGCCTACATAAAATTGCTGAAGAAGTGGTTTTTCATGACGGGGGGGGGGGGACAGGCATAGAAGGCTGCTGACTTTCACTCTGGCCAGAAAAGGATCGTGATTTGCCGGTAAAGATTACAAAAATTATATCGAATATTTTACTTCAGCATCAACTTCTGAGGAGCTTGAAAATTCCTCCAAAAAGTGGAAGAGAAAAGGCTGAATTTTTTATTTTTTTCCCCTCTCCCAGCCTACTGAGCAGGGTGGGTAGGTAGGGTCGCTCTCTCCTCTGCGAAAGGGATAGGCCCTGTAAGCATGATGCTTGCCCTACCTACCTTGACTAAGTTCTTCCCATGGGGTTTGTTAAATTCATCCCTGATTATCTTGTCCAGCTGGCGTAATACAGGGGTCATCTCTACCTTCATGCAATACAAACCACCCCTGTCTCTTATTTTCTGCTGGACATGTATGTTCTTTTTTGCTAAGTTTGGCTGTATCATAGCACTCAGAATTTGTTTCCGAACTCTGTCTTCCTTTTTCTTTGCATATTTGAACATTTTTCCCAACGAACCACCTGCGATAAGATGAAGACCCCAGTCTGGCTGGGGTTCCAATTCATGCTCACCCTTGTCGTCATCAGGTTTGGCGGGGGCATGCGCACGTCTAGCTCGACCACCACCTCGACGTTTACTCCTACCACGTCCGCGACCCCCTCGCGCACCACCACCACTGACGACGGCAGTGACCATGGTGATACCGGCACGCTCCTTCTCTTCTCGCTTCCGTAGCGTAAATTCCAAAACATATCTTTCTACTGTATGTGCTATCGCACAAATGTTAATGTCATTCTCACTGGGAGCTTCTATTAAGCCAAGCACCCCAGCAATGCCCTCGCATAAATGATCAATTTTTCCTCCGACAGCCCTGTTGAATTTCGTCCGAAGTGAAATCGTTCCGTTTTCCTTATCAGAACAGTTTTGAATCAATTCATCTAAGACCAAACAATTAATAAATGTCGCCAAAACAGTAGAACCTTTAACGGCTTCCCACATCACTTTTCTACCTTCAAAAAATTCAAAATGTCCTTCCTTCTCAGGTTTCTTCACCACAAATTCACACACATCGTTCGTCGTCATCTTTCTATTATCTATTTCCATTCTCGTTAAAGATACCTTTTGCCTCCCCTAGAAGCCATGTATAGTTTATTATATTGTTACTTTTGCAGGGCTAATAATGCTTTGCTGAAGCCCTGGAGTTACCTTCGTGTATGTGCTTTTGTTTAATAAAACATTATATCAATCAATCAATCAATCAAAACATGCCTTACTGGACAACCAATCAGATAAGAGCAATCAGGGTCATTATGATAATGAATTCCTAGCAATGACCGAACCGAGTATTCAGTTCAATTCATTTATTTCCACCAAGTACAAACTTGCACCTTTGGTGCGAACAGTGTTTTACAATAGAGACACGGAGGCCGTGAAGGCCAAGGTACATAGCAGATAGTAAGAATTATCCCGACATTGTACATACAAATAAGTATAGGCCAGTAAATACCAATTACCGGTACCAGTAAATAATTTGAGTTACAGCACGTATTAAGTAAGATGTTATTTTCCTTCTCATTTGTTGGTGACCACATCTCTTAACAAGTTCACCAAATTTTAAAACATTTGGATGCTGGTAGTAGAATCTTGGGATATACCTCGATCTAATTTGTTGTAATTCCTGGCATACCAGTAAAATGTGAAACTCATCATGTGAGATATCATTACATAACTTACATCTTCCAAGTATTCCCATTTTATAGGCCATTTTTCCAAGTCTAAAATCTGTCCAAATTTTTATAATATACTCACTATTTGTTTCTAAATAGGCTTCTCTATTAACATCATCTTTGAACAGACGACACGAAGTTCACTTCTTGTTCACATTGGCTTTTGCTAAAGTATTTTGGCTACACGCTTACTAATACAGTTCTTTATAAAACTTTTATTGGGACCAACTTGGTAAATCCAGAGATAACCATATCCAGACTCCACAGCTGTTTCAGGCTTTTGAGTCCTTCCATCGAAATGGTTTCATAACCTCTTTAGGTTCTTGACTATGAAGTAATATGTCTTACGTGTTTCCTTAGGTGTTAACTTCGTTATGAGGCAATAAGAACGTTGCATCATTGCTTGCTCATTTGCATTTCAAATGGCAGACTTTGTACACAAAGGAAATTTGTATAGCTTTCTTTTGTATATCTGAGCTCTCCAATATTAGAAATATCAGAAATGAGAAACTTTACTTGATGGCCGCATGCTTTAGACAAAATATCAGTGCACGACTTCCTATCCTTCTATTCGCCAAATAATCATTTGTGAGGAAGCTATTTTCGTCAGAAAAAGTTAAGTACATATTTCACCATGTAAGAATCCTCGGAGTAGAAAACGAATGATGCAATATCCTAGCTGAATAACTACCAATCCACGATATATTCATACAAACTCGATCACGTTTGTGAATTTTCTGTTTTTTGAGAGCTCATTTGTAGAGGAATTCAATACCTGTGCCTTGTTCTTACATAAGTCTCAGAAAATGACGCGGTATTACTCGAACATTGGTTAGTAAATGACAAGAGGGTGATCAGTTCTTTCGATGGAGGCTCAAACAGCTGTGACTCATTCAAGATTGATCTTACATGATGTATCCACGGCGATGTATACACATTATATCTATTTAGAGCTAGCAACAGTTGATACACTTGGTAACTAATTTTTGAATGGCTTCCATTTAGAAGACGAGCCCAAAATTGCACTACCTTTATTTGATATCCACATATATACATATCAGAAAGTTTGTTTGATTTACGAGATCGTATAGCTTCGCCATCTAGCGGAGAGATATAACGCAATGTAGTTTCAATGAAAGTGACCGAAAGTCACGATTAAAATCCGCTGTCTATGTCTGCACGGGCTGAGAAAGTACACCATGAAAAGTCAATAACGTAAGATGACAATGTAATAATTCTCATTTCATTATCAGAGAACGATCAAATCAGTGGATTGGTGTGTCATTTTGATTCCAAAGTGGGCGATTTTTGCAAAAAAACAGGGGGTTTCCTTGGGAATTCCCGCCTTTTCGCCGGCCTGGAGCACGCTGTCCAACCATCAGAAGCAGTTCTTGAATATTTAATATTTACCCTATGACCTTTCAAAGACCACCATCTGATTGGCCTATTCAATATTGTGTCAACGGTCACAAATACCAAGCCCACCGCCCAAGTGGCAGCCTCATGTTCAGGTATGACAAGTATTCATCAAACACTTTGTACTGCCAGTTCAATATAACTTTTGTGTCGCGTGGCCTAAATGAAGGATTCTGTCCATTCTAATCTTCCCCTAAAATCCAAACTTCTGAACCTGGATACTCATCAGCATGATCAGACCCATTTGCTTCTTCTAGGCCTACTACCGCACACCCCCTCAAGCTAATGGAACGGCCCTCCTCAACCTAACGCCGCGTCATCGTGTGCTATTTTTAGCCGCTGGCACATGAAACAAACTGGGACAAACTTTCTGATATGAGGTAACCTACCAGTTTCACATAGAAGCATTTCAGGGGATAAATCTATTAACTTTTAAAGCCAATCTGATAAATTTGTACTGCAACCTTTCCACTATCTCAAGTGACTCATGACACCAAATTTCAGCCCCATACAACAAAACTGGAACTACCAGTTTATCAAAAAGTGAACAAAACATATCAAACGGGAAATTAAACTTTCTACCTTTTTGTAACAATGAGTACATAGCTTTCGAAGCCTGTTCAACTCTATGTCTTCTCTCCTTAACAAAACATCCATTAGACGCAAAGATGGTACCGGTACCAAGATACGTGTAGTCTTGAACAATTTCTATGATTGCCTCACCGTATTTAAACTGAGGTTTCGCAAACCTGTTACTTTTCCAGAAAGTAATAACTTTGGTCTTACTAGCATTGACTTTCAGTTTCCAAGTATTACAGTATTCGTACATACAATCAAAGCCTTTCTGTAATCCCTCCGCTGTGTCTGATAACATAATTGTGTCATCCGCATATTAGAAGATCATGATCTTGACTAAAGTGCTCATCTCATTCACTAAATCAAATCTACTACAAAAGTTTTTGATATGTTGAAGCACCTGATAGTTTTTGCTTTCAAAGAATTCTTCAATGTCAGAGGACCGGAGACAAGTTTTCTCCTTGTCTTACACCAATATTGCTTGTGAAAAATTCAGAGCGATTACCGTTACAGGAAATGCATGATTTAATATCATTATACATCGATTTGACGTATCTTTAGGGTGTTCTAGGGTACCTGTAGGGTTGTCCGGGTACTCCAGAGATACCCTAGAACACCATAAAGATACCCTAGAACACCCTTTGCTCAATGGGTATTTTGAAACAGCCTACCCAAGAACACCCAAGAATACCCTAGAGCACCCAAGAACACCCTGTCACACCCTACAGAGATTTTTTTAGTATGCTGACCAATCACCGTGGCGTGTAACTCAGGGCTTAGGGCAGGTGACATGCACGCCGCCATGCATCATGCATGCCATGCTATCCCTACTAAAAAAAATCTCTGTAGGGTGTGACAGGGTGTTTTTGGGTGCTCTAGGGTATTCTTGGGTGTTCTTGGGTAGACTGTTTCAAAATACCCATTGAGTGAAGGGTGTTCTAACGTATCTTTAGGGTGTTCTAGGGTTACCTGTAGGGTTGTCCGGGTACTCCAGAGATACCCTAGAACACCATAAAGATACCCTAGAACACCCTTTGCTCAATGGGTATTTTGAAAGAGTCAACCCAAGAACACCCAAGAATACCCTAGAGCACCCAAGAACACCCTGTCACACCCTACAGAGATTTTTTTTAGTATGCAGACCAATCACCGTGGCGTGTTAACTCAGGGCACGGCCCACCACGCAGACATGCCAGCGAGAAGAAGACTCAACACGTTTCGTCATCCTTGAGTCAAGTTCAATGATAATCCTGCGACTGAACATGCTGTGGCTGAAGTGAAGCCGCCACCCGTCGTCGGAAACTGACGCGAGCACCTACATGTACATGCATGCCGCCATGCACGGATTGCCGTGCTGCACAGTCTGTGTTTACATTTTTGATCGCTGATGGGCCAGATGGCTGTTCCTGGAATAAATGCCTCCTCAGGTGTGACAATTTGATGATGGTAGGGGATCTGAATTGTGATCTCTTGATGCCCGAGACGCGGGGACGTCCATTACTTGATTTATGTGATGTTTATGACCTACACAATCTTGTCAAAACTCCTACCTGTTTCAAGGGAGCACCCTCACTCTTGGATGTGGTGCTTACAAATCGCGCTAAGGGCTTCACCACTAGTGGCTCCTTTGAGACAGGGTTAAGTGATTTTCATCACTGTGCATATGTAGTCAAGGCTGGCACTTTCCAGCAACCACAGCCTAAAATGGATCTCCTACAGGAGCTACAAGGATTTCAATGAATGTGATTTCAGGAGTGACGTCTCAAACATTCCTTTCCACGTGGCTGAAGTGTTTGAGGATGTGAGCGATAGTTACTGGTTTTGCAATAAGCTACAGGAGCTACAAGGATTTCAATGAATGTGATTTCAGGAGTGACGTCTCAAACATTCCTTTCCACGTGGCTGAAGTGTTTGAGGATGTGAGCGATAGTTACTGGTTTTGCAATAAGCTTTTTTCCTCAGTGGTGGAGCAACATGCGCCCATCAAAAAGAAAAAACTGAGGAAATATGAGGTCCCTTTTATGAATGCAATCTATCGAAAAGCGATCCGCAAGAAGGCTCAACTCCGAAATAAATATTATAAGTATAGAAGCCCTATGAACTGGGAATCATACAGGAAACAGAGAAATCTCTGTACCAAGCTACGCCGAAAGGCTGTTAACGATTATTTCCTAGAAAAGTGTGTTAATGGCCCGCAGAATAAGCACTTCTGGCCGACCATTAAACCTTTTATTAGTGATAAGAATAGGTCACACAACAGTATCATCCTCCTCGAAGATGATAATCTAGTGCATGACCCAACATCTGTGTGTGACTATTTTAATGATTATTTTGTGAATGTCGCTAAGAACATTGGGGGTACAAACCAAAACGATACTGCTACCAACCCAAGCCTCCAGGCAATTATGGAGGAACCCCAACAGGGGTCTTTCAGCTTCAGACCAGTTACCTTGGACGAGGTCAGAAAGAAATTAAAGTGGTCCTAAACCGCCAAGCAAAAGTTGGCACCCGATCATTTTCACCGCCCACGAAAATGGAACTTCCGATTTCCGCTCCTGGCTTCTGAGCATGCGCAGTACGCTACGCTACCTTCGCTGAGTTTGTCAACGCTGAGATGGTCGTGCAAACCGCAGCAGACAGGATGCCGAAGCGAGAAGTGAAAGAAGGGAAAGGGCGGCCTAAAAAGGTAGCAAATGCCGACCAGCGGCTGTGGATTGTCCAGAAACATTATCGAAGTGGCTCATAATAAAGAAAGAACTCAGTTTTAAGACGATGAGGAGGTTGTTTGTGTGTATGGCATCATTAACATAATGCCGGACTGCGGAACTCGCCGCCGTGCCGGTGTAACGTCAGTGAATTCTGTGGTTTCTTTTGAGAAAAGACCAACTTGCCTGGNGGAGAAATCTCCCCACCGAATGGGATGATTTGCCTGTTCGGAGGATTGAAGGCCACTGCGCCGCCAACAACCATGGGGGTTCATCATCAACCACCACCGCTGCTGGCACTGCACTCGACAAAGAGACACCAACGAGTGTACTGACCGACTTCGGAATAAGATTCATCACGGTGACGCATGAATTACAGGTAACACAAGCTGCATCAGCCGGACCATCCATCAACGACGTCCTGATGGCCGGGGCCAGGGCAGTTCATCTGCCAGAGAGCAGGTAGGCCTAGGTCAACTTAAACTCAGGCCTACACACGTGTTATGTGCATTTCGATTGTCGGACGGCCTATTTCCGGACACTTCCGGGATGATCACTGTCACTGATGACTGTAGACTTGGGGCCTTTAGATATTCGAATTCTTCTGGTAGACTGACTTCTTCAAGTTATAGTAGGCCTGTCGTTTTGATAGGTCAGGGTTCAGGGGTTAGGCCTAGCCTATTAGGGCTAGATTCTGCATTGATTCAGGAGTCTAATTCATGAATTTTTCCTGAAAGTGAAGTGTCACGAAATAGGTCATCCGACAATTGAAATGTATTGTGGGCCTTCATCATGTTATTGCCTGGTTCTTGTTAATACTTAGCCTATAGATATTCAACTTTTGTTTTCAGGAATGAGTCTACTCGAGTATCCAACAAGCATTATAATATGGTCATCGATGTTCTGAAGAAGTTCGATGTTGGATTTACTGCAATGCAAGTGGAAACCACAGGATGTCAAATAGTGCGCACTATTGCAGATGCACTATTTTACCTTGATTGCCAACATGAGAAGTTTGAGAACAGGAGTATTACTATCCCACGTGCTTACTCCCACATAAGACTTACACGACTGGCGTGGAAGCCACAAGAAACAGCCACAGGTAAGACTTAGACTACAGCTATAGAGATCACCTAAAAATTACTTGAAGCCACAAGTGGATACGGTATATGAGGGGCTTGTAGGGAGAAGCAGAGTTTAACTCTGCTTCTCCTTACAAGCCCCTCCTCTAAGAGACTAAGAATACTTTATCATTTTGTTGCATCAACAGTTTTATTTGGACACACTCTCTAGGCCTTCTCACTTTCTATGGAACACTATGTACCTCTTTTTCGTATTTTCAGATGACATGTGATGGCTTAAAGGAGCATTATTGACAACCTATGTCATATTACAATGCTCCCCTGGTTCCAGACTAAGCGGTTCCCTGATTTCAAAAAAAGTGTTGAAGAACTCTTGGAGGCTTTGAACCGTTATTTCAAGTACCTGGACTTTCAAAGGGAAAAGTCATATGATCATCATCACGATGCCGAGCCATCAAGGAGTTCCGAGGATGCCCGCTGTGTTTCCCTTGAGGCCATATCAGGTCCTGTAAGACCAGAATTTCTTGATTTGCAACAGCATCTGTGTGCACTTGATGTGTATGAACATGTCTCACTCATGCAGTTCGAACCAGAAGATCGGCATGAACGGAAAAACTGGCTTGAAAAGCTCAGGAAGGGAATCACCATTCCAATCGGATTGTACACTTACCCCACAGGGAGTAATATTCGTAATTTTTCCTTTGTTTGGAGATTACCTGATGTTAGTGAAAGGACTGAAGAACAGGCTGTAAAAGTAGTGAGTCAGATAATCAAAGAGCTGCCCCTGTACTCCACGAGGGCAATGAGGAAGGAGTTCATTGATAAGTACGTCGCTGCAGGCATAAAACCTGCATTGCTTAGGAACATTTTTTTGTACTTGACAATCGACAGTTCCAGCCCAGAAAACGCACAGATATCTGAGGTCGATAAAAGATTGGCCAACTGGCTGGCTTCTGCTGACGATCCCGACTTATTCTATGACCTACGAAAGCTTAACGGTCGGCCACAAGACCCATCGTTTGATGTCTTCTGGGAAGAGATGGATAAATTTTTGACAGAATCTTGTGCTGTAAACGACAGGCGCCATGACCAGTTGATGTACTTGCCCTTCGCCATGTCTGTCAGAGACCTTAAGGAAAAAGTGCTCGAGAGGCTCCCTGAGGGTACCCCAGCCCCGTCCCTGTCCTGGATTAGGTTGAACTTTTCGCCGATAAACCAGTACTGTAAAACAGCTGTTAACTACACAGGGCGTTTTCAAGTGAAGTTTAGTGTCCAACAAAGGCTTCTCCGAGTTGAGCATGAGGATTCCTGGTACTGTAACCATCTCTGGAAAATGATGAGACAATTTGCAATCAGATGGAAGCAACATGCTTTGTTCTTCTGTGTTGACGACAAAGCAGTTGTCCCAATAGGGGAACCAGATGTTCCAGTGTCAACTGGAGTTAGGGCACACCATGGAGCCCCAGTGGTGATAGGGGGGCCTACTTTGTCCGCTGCAGATCATGATTTCCACATTTGTGGAATTGTTCCTAGTGTAACATTCCAAGTTGATATTCCTGAGGTACTTGAGGATGGCTTCTATTCTGGGCATGTATATGTTGCCGTCAAGGATAAGGTTTTTGAGCCGTCAAACGCTGCCAGACATGCTGCGGAACTACTGTCTCTACTTCGAGGGAACTACAGCGAAGACGAAGTCAACCTTACTTCCCCAATATTGATGATCTTTAGCGATGGAGGTCCAGATCACCGTACCAACTATATTTCTGTCAAGGTGGCAGCTGTGTTGTTGTTTATAGCACTCGATCTGGATATGTATTGTGCAGTCAGAACAGCCCCTCACGGCAGCTGGGTGAATCCGGCGGAACGAATTATGTCCACGTTGAACATAGCCCTCCAGAATGTAGCCTTATGCCGGGAAAGAATGGAGGAACCAGAATTTGAAAGGACTTTGTCAAGAAAATCTACTATGAAAGGAGTTCGTGATGAAGCAGCTCAGGATAGCGACTTCGCTGCTGCACTCAAGGCCTCAGTTCAACCTGTTGTAGACCTGCTTGAACAGCGTTTTCAGCGCCTTCAGTATAAGGAGGAACATATCCAAGTTGCGAAATCGGTTCCAACAGAATCCATCTTGAATTTCATCAATGAGTCGAAACGTACCTTTGACGAGAATGCCGTGCCAATGCAGTCCATTGAGGAACTCAAGAACTTGCCCAGGCAGAGAATTTTCAAAGAGTTCATGATCAAGCACTGCCAGGAGCGACAGTATAGTTTTCAGGTACATATATTGACCCATCATATGTACATTTCATGTCCCTCTAGATCTGCCCCAAAGTGCTGTAGACTGCATCTTCATTGCATAATCTTGGATGTTTTGGGTACTTGAGAGCATGTGTAGAAACTGAAATCACATTTAAAATTATCATTTGAGTGATATGACAAAACCTTCCTGCATATTGTATCACATTTTGTAGTTTGTTTTTCTCTGTCCTACTTTACAGGTTAAGAAATGCACTGATCCTGATTGCTGGTACTGTGGGGTCATTCAGCCACCTAGGCTTGAGCCTGATGTATTCAAGGAACTGCACTTCGTACCTGACCCTGTACTGAACAAGAGAGATCAGACGTTTCGCCCGTTTGATGAAGTCTATGGTACAGCAACCAATGATGATGATCGCCCCGCACTAAAGACCAAGGACAACTGGAATACAGAAGCTGACAAAAGGCGCAAGAAATTCATTAATGCTGGTATGTGTACATATTTTTGACAGGCTCTGATCCCAGTGCAGATACATTTCCTACATCCTATGCCATCAGTACAGGGACATTTGGCTATGACACCAAAAGATCACATTCTGTGCCACTGATTTATACATTTTGTAATGTCTGTTTTCATTCCAAAAGTGCATACACGTATCTGTGTACAACTGTCAGCACTGTAGCAAAATTTTCAGAATGCAAGATCCACTTTTTCAGCCAAGGCACGAGACTTCGTAACATGTGCTGAATGTTCAAAGAGGAGAGTCATCTACTCTGCAGCTAGACTCACCGCACGGCAGGTTTTGGATATCAAGAGAGTGAAGGAGGAGCTAACGTACATATGTGGTAGCCATCTCTTCCCCGAACATCACCACCTTCACGACGTGATTGTAGTTAAGGAGGGAATCAACTGCCATTCACAAATAGAGACTACATACTATGCAGGTACATGTTTAGCTATGTCGGTAAGAGAGGGTGCACCGACATCATCTGGGCAGCAAACCCCTTCCTTGGGCGTCCTGATGACGTCTTTTGACACTGTTTGTCACCTGTGCCATCACTTGAGCCTATGACTTCATCAGCAAAATCAAGGAGTGCAAATCCTGTCCAGAGGATGTTAGTTGCTTGCTCTCAACACCTCTTCTTTTTCTATGCCTGCAGAAATTGTCAGATTCATTTTTGGTCCCCAAACTTAGGCCTATAGTCTGGGGACCATATTGAGGTCACTCAGGTTCTTCTGTTTCTTCTTCTTAGCATTCAGAAAGGCAAGTGTGGCGAAAAGGATACTCAGTCAGTGACCTGTCCCAAGCATATTTTGTATCCTCAGCTATTAAAATTCCTGTGGAAAGTTCGTTGAAAAAACATCCTATGCTCATTTCAGCTCATTGCAACCTGCTGTGATTTAGTGCAACTCTGCACACGTAGGCAAATTTGGGTGAGCACTTTATAAGATGCACCATCATAACTTTCCATGATGACTGCAACGTCATCAGAATGATGCTAATTTTAGAATTGCACAAAGGTTTTGTTTACTGTTTTGGTGACCGAACAACTATGGGGCGCCTTCCCAACCAAGGGGTCTAATAAGGTATCTATCTTGATTCAACAAGGATTGCAGGCCAATCATGTGGTGCACAGTGTTGTGGCCTTGGTGTAAGCTGTATCTTCTTTTAAAGAAACATCTATAGGAACCTTGCCACTGCCAACAATCAGGCAGCTAAATCAGCAATCAACAATCAGCTCAGTGAAAGTTTTTGTGGTAATTCATGACAAATTTTATGTTTCAGGTGCTCAGACTGTATTTGACCCCCTGTGTATACACTGTGGTCAAGCTGAAAACCTGGTGGAAAATGCTGAGATAGAGGCCCTACAGGAAGAATATGGAATTGTACGCCCAATCTGTTCGGTCTGCCTCAACAAAGGGAAGAAACCTGTCACTCGAATGGCAAAGAAGGGAAAAAAACGCTCCAGAAATTCAGCAGGCATTGATGAAGACTCTGATTAGTCCATTGATTCATGTACTGGTAATTGCATTCGTTGTGGACCAATTGCTTGACCTAAAGTGATTGAAAATTTTGTTACTGTCTCTTTTATGGTGCAATCAAAGTGGTACAAGTGTCATGTTTAATACGTATGTTTTGTACCTTGTATGACTTGAAGATGATGATTGAAAAAGGTAGCTTTGGATCTAATGATACATTCATTGTGTTCCATTTGACAGTACCGCTACCCTATCCTTTGCAGGCTTATTTTTAACAAGTTGTTGGCGATTACATTGCCAACCCTGTATATACATGTATGTCATTCAGTGTTCCAATTTTTTTCAGAGTTTCTATTTTACAATTCAGGGTTCTTGAAAACTAATTCATAGTCCATATTTACTTCTGTAGTTATAGCTTGTTACATACTGTTATGTTCTTGTAAGATTTGCAACCATATCACGTTCAAGTTCAAAGTCTCATGGATATGATGCATAATATTTTTGCTAGAGATTTTGTAGGATATAACTGCTCCAGACCAGGGCACAGGTTGCATCTCCTTGTCGAATAGCCTGTCATTCAGAGTGTATTTCGTAGTCAGTGTTTCTTCTTGTCAGATTTCTAGCTATGTTACATTTTTATCAGACTTTTATTTTGGTATAGCATATCTTGTACATGTGTGATGTAAAATTATCAATTCTAAAGGGTGACAGAAGATGCCAAAGAACAATGGGAATCCTATGTATTGTTCAAGGGAGAGCTTTTCTGGGTTATCCTGTGGAGCATTGGTTTTGGAGACATGTCCATTTCATGGGCATGTGACCTTTTCCCTCCTTGTATCAGTGTACTTTTATGTCCATTTCAGAAGGGTCTGGAGGTCCAAGTAAATTACATATTAGACTGGGCTTCCATAGATACATAGTACCAGTAGTGGCTGTAGCAGAATTTAGTTGAACTGGTGATTTTAATAGGTATACATGTATACCATGTATACTGGTACTGAGACCAATGATTTAAAGAAAATACAGTTTGTACTTTTTAGAGATCTTCTTTTTCCTTCTTTGGATGACATCTATGGAACTCCACTTGCATCGGATCGGCATTAGAAGCCCAGTCTCCAGCATGGTTCATCTTGCAGGGCATCATGATACATGGATAGAACCCTGTTGTTTTGCCCAGTACGTACTACAGGGTGGACAGAAAAGTGTTCAGTGAACAGCTGCTGTAGAAGTTCTAGCTTTGTTCTTAGTTAAGCACTTAACATCTGGGCCACCCTGAAGTATTTGAGTCCAGTTTTAGACAACTGACCAAAAATAAACAGACAACTAAAAACTTTTTTCTGGAAAAATTTTTTTATTTTATTTGTTCCTCCGACTTGGGGACATGTGACTGAAGTTTCGATAATCCACAAAGTGACCAAAAATAAAGTTTTTTTTTTTCGCCCTCCGACTTTAATTGGTAAGAGGGCAAAGCCGAGAACCTAAAAATAAAAAAAGCCTCGCCTTACAATATAGTGACCATTGCAAAATGTGCTATATCTGTATCTAATTCAGTTGGACAGAATATATTTCCAATGTCAACCACGTTGCCGTGATTGAAAATCAATAAGTTAGCCATGTGGGGATATTTACACCTGAAATTCACCCCCCCCCCCCAGGCCAATTGTTCAAAGAAAATTTTTTTCAGCAAAATCAAATGGGATAAAAGATCAGAATTGTTCGTGTCTCAGAGTGCAGGAAATTGACCTCAAATCGCATCTCAGAGCTTCTAATTTTCAAAATTTTTATGGGGGAGGCCCCCCAGACCCCCCAAAAACAGGCCCCTGTGGCGCTTGAAGGCCAAGCCTACGTCCAGGCAGCTCGTTTGCTTAAAATGCCCCCCTAGCGAAAAAAAGCTAGCTACGGCCCTGAACAGTCGAGAACAAAGATGGCGGACACTGGCGGCAACTTTATAAATATTTTTTGCCAGATCATAGTGTAATTATTCTAGGTTTAGGATCAAGCAGAAATGACATGAATGACATATCCTTATTCTAAACTGAATATTTTGGAAGTATTCTTGAAAAACTTGGGGGTTTTTAGACCGCCGTATTGACATCGGAAGTGAAACCATAGTAACCTGCACTTTCCTATTCGGGACTCGAGAACACTTTACTTGTTCTCGGCCTGTTCAAACATCGCATTCTGTCGTAGTCGGGTCAAAATATTAAATATATGGCCCAAACCCCAAAAAAATTGCAACAAAATGTTTTAATGTTTTAAATGCTAAGGTAGATCATACTGAGCTCCAGAAAAAAAGTCTCCGGAAATCTGACCCCGGGAAAGGGGTTAATTTGCAATTTGCAATCTGGAACTGACTTTATCATTGGGCCCAAGAACAGAGCTTTGTACAGGAGAATGGGAACCAATGTACACTCATGGAAAAAAGTAAATGGACAGCAGTTTTTCTTGAATATCTCCAAACCATTGAGATGTAGGAGACTGAGCCTAACATATGTGATAGCAAATTTTCCTGGCTATCTAGTGATATCAAAGTCCAGAAAATCCGGTGAAATCCACCTTTGATAGAAGGACTTTTGTAAAGTCATGTTTTTGGCTACTTTTTTATTTGCAGGTTTTCAGTGAAAATTTTTATATGAGTGTATTCCTCTTATCGAGAGCTTTCATATCATATCTTAAATTTTCAATTATTTTCATTAGAAAGGTTGTTTTTAACCACTTTTATCGAATTTATTCTGCACATGCCAGACACACCTTTGAAAAAGCCCTCTCCGGCCCATTGTGAGCTGTGTTGTCATTTCTACTTCACAATGAATGAGCAAAACCAAGTCATTGAAGGTTGTGGTCGGACGGTCAATTTCCTACATAGGGTCAATTTTTTAACACGGTCCACTTGTGATACTCTATTGGGTAACTGTGGTTGACTAACAGTAAACTTCATTGATCTAAATTCAATTTGACGCTATTTGACTTGTGTGGGTGAATTTCCTATCAACTGAGTGCAGGCCTATCACCACAAGCACACGTCAACACACAAAAAGCTATTGAATGGCCATTTATTCTGATCTACTCAACAGGACAATGACAGCAAGGGACTGCGTCAAAGGTGTGTCTGGCATGTGCAGAATAAATTCGATAAAAGTGGTTAAAAACCACCTTTCTAATTAAAATAATTGAAAATTTAAGATATGATATGAAAGCTCTCGATGAGAGGAATACACTCATATAAAAATTTTCACTGAAAACCTGCAAATAAAAAAGTAGCCAAAAACATGACTTTACAAAATTCCTTCTATCAANAATTACCGCTATACCTGCTCCGGGGTGTGGAATAGGGAGAAAAGACCAATCCCCACAACTTTTCAAAAGGGACCGATAGTAAATTCTCAAGGACTTAGGAGCTATAGGCCTAGTTCGAGGCCACCCTTCATTTCATGATTTACGCTGAATATCAACCTCACTACACCACTCGGGAACTCCAATCTGGGTAAAGTTAAGGATCCTTATGTTTACCCAGGGCCGTCCTGGGTAAAGAAAAGGATTACCCAGGACGATCCTGGGTAAACATAAGGCATACCCAGGACGACATTGACCCAATCGGCTCCACTGGTTTAGATCCCACCGCAGTCTCAATTGGGATTAGTTTGAAAGGCACGTATTCATCAGCGCATATGGTTTTTTACGGTATTCCTGAACTTCACTCTCTTTAATTCCACCCCCTTATTTTCTTTCTCGTCATTCTTGCATTCATATACAACGCTGCTCTCTGCCGTTTCCGTTTCTGCTTTCCCTTTGCCTTCCCTCATCTTTCCGTCCTCGTCTTTCTCATCCATTCCTCCCTTCTGGTCTTTTTTCTTATTTCCGCACTCTTGTTGTTCTTGCTCATTTCTTCACTCCTAGCCTTCTCTTTTATTTCCGCACTCGTATTTCTCACTCTTGTTTCTTCATTCCTGTCTTTCTTTCTTATTTCCTTACTCGTATCTTTCACTCTTGTTTCTTCATTCCTGCCTTTCTCTTCCTTCCTCCTTTCGTTTTCCTCTCCATTCTTCTCCTCCGGTTCGTACGTCCCGAGCCCAAAATCTCGTTCCATAAGAATCGCCGCCATTTCTTCCGCGTTACTGAAACTCGGCGCTCCGAGTGACCCCAGCGAATCCTCGGTTTCAGTTTCACTTATGTCCTTATCTAAATACGCAAATCTGTCTTCCAGTTCATCCCTGGTGGGAGTGGCGGATTTCCCATCAGAGCAAATGTCATTTCCAAACACCTCCTTCAGTAGATTTCTCTGTTCTACCGACATAGTCTCGGGCGTACTCTCTTTTTTTTACCTCTATCGACTTGTCTTTCGGAATCTTTATTATTCGGCACTCACCCATAGCGTGTTGTAGCGCTAGCTTAGATGTCGCAAACGTTCTTCCGCAACGATACGGGCACTGTTCCTCACGGACCTCCCCCCGGCAACGGCTTCTATGGACGCGGAGCGAGTCTGTATTCTTGAACTTTTGTGTACACTTTGGGCAGCACACGAATCGTCGACGGGAGAATGGCATCCTTTAAAAGAATAAAGAACATTGAAAGTTATACGTGTGCAACATCATGAGTCACCAATTTTCGTTTCAGGTCTCGATAAGCCTGTGGTGGCCTCGTTTTTCGTTTCGGTCTTTCGCCCGCCGTAGGTCCCTGCTCGGCACTCTGATCGTCACTGTCGCCTCCATCCCCCGAAATCACATCGACCACTTCCGGAACTACGGTCGCGACTTCCCACGACTTTACATTTGTCCCCCGATATAACTTAAGTCTATCGTAATGCACCACTTTAGGTTTTGAAGCTTTATTTTTCTGAATGCGGTACAGTATCTGAAAGCCGCTTCATAATCATGAAGGGCCCAGTCCAGTTACACGAAAGTTTCGTCGTAATTCCTTTTTTTCTTCTGGGTTTGTATAACCATACAAAATCACCCACATTATAAGGACCGCCGTGTGCCCGCAGGTCATACGACCTTTTCTGTCGTTTATGTTGTCCTCTGATGTTCTCTCGTGCCCTGTGAAACGCATTTTCGAACTTCTGCCGTAAGTCCGCAACGTAATCGGACGCGTTGTCCTCAGGCTCACTGTTTTGGTCGTAAATGTCGGTCGTGTCGGGCGATCCGAACATGATATCAATCGGCAAGTTGACTTCATGCCCGAAGCACATGCCCGAAGCACATGAAGTAAGGCGTCTGCTTCGTAGTTTCGTGCATCGTCGTTCGGTAGGCTAGCATAGCAAGGGGAGTTGCTCGTCCCAGTCTTTTTGGTTTTTTTTACCATCATCGCCAATGATGCCAATAAGGTTCTGTTCTGCCTTTCAATCATCCCGTCTGATTGGGGGTGGTATGGTGTCGTGCTTGTTTTTTTGATGCCCAGGATCTCACAAACTTCTTTCATTATTTTCGACTCAAAATTGGAGCCCTTATCGGTGTGAAACTGGCGAAACGCACCATACTGGCACACGAATTCGGACACTATTTTCCTCGCTATTGTCATGATTGTCACAGCTTCTTGGTTCGGCAATGGATAAGATTCCATCCACTTCGTAAACTGATCCCCGATCAGAAGTATGTATTTGTTACGCCTAGCCGTAATAGGTAATTGGCCAAGTATATCAGCCGACACTCTATTGGAAATGATCCCGCGTGGGCAGATACTGAAATCACCCTCGCACAACGTCAGGACCCTGAGCTAAAATGGATAATTGGTTTGAAAGAAACGGCACTGGAAAGACCGTCATGGGAAAACGTGGCACTACAAAATGAAACCGACAAGCATTACTGGTCGATATGGGACCAACTCGAATTCAAGAATAACGTGCTCTGCCGGAAGAACGAGTCAGAAGACGGGAGATCGGTATCTTTTAAGACGGTACTACCTCAGGAATTTCACGAAGAAGCCTTCAATCAGCTGCACAGCGTCCGAACAGCTGCGCTCTTTTGGAGTGATAGAGTCTATTGTTTCACTGTGACAAAACCAGTGTATGTAAGTTGATGGAATTTATTGTAATGATAGATGACATTAATCATTTTGTCTGGTGTACAACATTTCATTTAAGTGCCCTGAAAACTAATGAAGTTACTGGAATTTGAATTTAGTCCAGTTATTTTTTTTTGGGGGGGGGGGCTACCCGATATATACAGGCCATACATCAAAATGAGGCGAAATATTTACAGCAAAGTATTTCGGGTTCGTAAACTTTCGATCCAATGAGGCACGTCGCTCGCAGCGCCACGTCGTGACGTGAATTCCGCAGGTTCTCCATTGAAAGGCCATTGTGGGGATTAGACCTACCTCTGTTCGTCGTATAAATTAAATCGACATTAGTACCTTGAAGTTGATTCAAACACAATGTCATCATAAGCAGGAGGTGGTGGGGCTGTGCCGGTTGCCAGTGGCTGCGCTCCCGTGGCAACTGGAGCCATCGTAAGTGTAGACACCGGCAAAATCGGCGGTCCACCTATTGGTGGCGCTTGAAAGGGAGCTGCACCATGGTACATGATTGGTGGGTTTCCTCCGTATGGCAATGGCTGACCGTGACCAGGCACCACTGCTGATTGAAAGTAGGCGACTACAGTCTGTTGTTGTGGATATCCCTGCCCTCTCCCTTGGTTTACACCACCTACAAAAAGAAAAATCATTCACATGCAAGGAAAACGAAGGTTTTGAATTTTGACTTTTTTCATGTCTCCATCTCTAGCCGCAACCACTTAGACATATTTTGTAGTCGCTCTATCACCAAGGGAGTTGGCGCCGCCAAACCATCCCCGTACCCAGGCCACTACCAGTACGTACTGATGATGATGATTGTTGGACGAGATTTTCCGCCAAACCCTGCTGACTGAATCGTCGCTAATGGTCGAATGGCTGGAACCTATCGTCTCGATGGTTTCACGGGCTTGTCTCGATTACCCCCCCCCCCGCCCCCCGTGTCCCAAGACACGCTCCCAAGACACCATCCCGCCACCACCACTACAACAACCAGCGCCACCTACCCGTCCTCCTGGTCATTGCAGTATTTCCGTTAACGGAAATATTGCAATTTGGTTGCTGGCCGGGTCTTTCTTAAGCAGACGACCCCCACGACGACACCAATGATGACAATGAAGACGAATGTGCCGATAACACCTCCTCCGACGATTCTAGCAATACAAAAATAGTAAAATAGTTCTTAGCAGAGTAGGCCTATATGAAACCTCAATACAGTATGAATGTATATGCTTCAGCCCGTTATGGCCCGTTTCAAAGGCCTTCGCTCCGTCCCTTTGGGGCGTCACTCGCCCTAGCGTCACTATCAAGCTTTATGATCACTCGCCTTTTCACTCTAGCGAGAGTTGCGCCAATCGAACCAGTCGCAGCCACGAATACGGCTGAGCTATCTGGTGCATGCAAAGTGTTGTTGCTGTGCCATTTTGAAAAACGCTGTGCCAAATCAGTCGACCCGCAAACCGAAGGTCCTTTTCTACGGCAGATTTATTTTGCGCGCGGGAAAATAATAGGCGATCGGGGCCCTCGACGAGGCTTCTCGAGTACGGTACCTCATTCGAGAAATCAGACACCTAGCACAATGTGCGTTTATCGAGGAGACCGTTCAAATTCAACCACATAAACCATATATCAGTATTTAGCTAAGACATAGTGTAGTTTATGTTGGCATAAGGCAAACGAGTGAAGAGAAATCTACATTGTATTTAAGAAATTTCGTCCTCCGCACAGAATTGGAGGTCATTTGGAGTAGAGCGTTGTTAAAACATCGCCATAACTCCATACCTGCCTGCATAAAACCAGCAAAAGTGACGGGACGAAGAAACTCTCAATCTCCATTCTGTATTAATTTCATACTTCGGCACGGTATTCCAAGTTTTTGTACGCAGTTTGAACAGCAGTAGGTAACGATTCTCGCAGCCATAACCTGGTTCCTTGGCGTCTGACGTGGCGCTAACAGACGATTCGACCAGTCAGCGCCACCGTCGGAGCCCATGGACCCAGGTAAGACAATGGATAAAGCGAAGGAGATTTCTTGAAAATGTGGTTGTGTTTCGGGTGATTTTCAACCCCTTAGACATGCGTGCATAAAACCACGCTTCGCATGTGGATTCTTCTATGTTACAACAACCCGAATGACCTAAGCAGAAGTTTCAAAATACTATTCCAAGAAAGTGTACGCACTTTGAAGAACGCCTGTTTTCGAAAATACAAGGTTACATTTCGATCGGTAACACGGCCAAAACTGAACCGATTTCGATGAAATTTTCGGCAACTTTCGTAGAGAAACATCCATTAACATGTATAAAACATCACGCCACCTTCAAACGCCTGACTAATCGTGCGTAATTAGTGATTGTTTTATAGCGTCTGCTACTACGCCTTCGTCACTGCCTCGCTTTCGTTCAGTGATTTAGCAGTTAGTACCGCCAAATACCGCGGCTGACACGTCGTGGCGCTGTTCATACCTTTGCGGGTCGACTGAAATCGACCGTTCCAATAAAGATGGTGGCCTACTAGTTCTCCAAAATGACGTCATGGCCATTTATTGTCCAAGCTTGATATAGTACTACCCCAAACGCATTCTCCCAGCTAAGCGTGCCTCCGGCCATTGGATGGTATTAATGGCGAGTTGTTAATGGCGAGTTCTTAAGCTCCTGACAACATGGCGAGTATTAAGCTCCTGACAACATAAATGCTGAGAACTGTTAAGAGCGGTTTTCACATGCAACTTTTCATATGCAACTTGTTGCATAATGAGACCAAAAATGTTCATCAAAGTTGCATGTGTATAACGGATATAGTCCGACTAGTTTTTAGTATAAGTGTAGCTTGTGAGCTCCCCACTAATACTTCACATTGTCCATTTTCATATAAGAGCAATGAAGCTCCTACACAGCCAGCTTTTGCCTCAATTTTGCCTGATTTTACTCCGAACCCAGAGGATTCCCGCAACTTGTGCGAACTACTGCACCTTGATCACGCTGGATGTTGCTATGTGTAGACTGCAACAAGCTGCAGGTTGCAGCAACTTGGTGCAACCTAGTGTAACCCCCCCCCCCTTTTGACCCGCCATCTTTGTTGGAAAGGTCTATGCGGCTGAGCGATTCGTCTGTGTGCGCCTAGCTTTAAAAAACGGATCTGTCGATACTTACGCGCCAACATTGCTGGAGCGGGTGCTCTCAGGATATGGGTATGATGTGTAACCATGGTAACTGCTGTAGCAACAACCGCTCAGCGATGATCCAGAAATATAGGTTTGGCTGTTGCAGCATGTGGCAGAGGGTGACCTGCACCAGTATTTCTCGTAGCGGTTCGTGCAGATGGACTCTGGTGCAAAATATTTCTTTTCATCACAACAGGATTTGTAGGTGTTTGTATCACCATAAGGCGACTTGGAGGAGGAGTAAGAACAGCACTTCGAATAGGGAGAATGACATGTCTGGTACCAGCTCTTCGAGTAGAGACACGACGTCCTGAATAGAAGAGGCAAAAGGATTTGACGTGCTTTTCAACAACAGTGTCTACATGTATATACCCAAGGCCATTTTTCATTCGTGACCAGTTTGTGAAACATAAACAAGCGTTACAGGAATCGAAGTCCCCCAGAATTCTAAGTCCGCTTCTATTGGTAAACAGTCGTCGACGAGTGATTCTGATTGTATAGGTATAAGCCATACGACCACGACCACAATAGCAGGCTATTGTGTCTCTGACTTGCATTCCTAGGACTCCCATTCCTCTCACACTGGTAATCAGATATCCAGTAGTCTTGAACGTTAGTTGGGGTGTTGATATTTTTGGTGACTGGGAGGGGAATGTCGATGGTCGTCAGCTGCCCCTGCATTCAGAGAGACTTCGGTGAAATGTCTCTCTGAATGCAGGACAGCTGACAGGGATCTGTGGTTATAAGTGTTTATTAGCAAAGCAGATTTGTAGAGAAATGGAAGGGCTGGGGAGATATTCGTCCTGCGGCTAAAAGTGTTCAGCAAAAAAATTAAAGAGAGAAACAGACGCGTGAATAAAATCGACTAACCGCAAGGCTCGAACCCGGCGGCCCGGACTCATAGCCGGACGCTCTACCCATGCGCCAGCCGGCCATGACATGATGGCGGTTGCTGAATAAATGTTCATAAAAATATCCCAGCTACTCAACATATTTTTATGATATTAAATAGAAATGACGTCACAAATCAGAATAATGTTACCAAAATCGCATTTTACAACGGACGTTGTAATAATGCAAGTCCCCAGCAAATCTGTCAGTATATCGCTACATAATGTACCCATCTACGTTCACAGCCACTAAAAACGTGAACCAACCGTCCGGTATATTCCATCTGAACATTTAGGCGCATTTCACCTATGAGTCCAATTCTATTGACTAACCCGTGACAAGTCTTTGGCTAGCTTCGCTGTTGGCCGCTACGCGGCGTGTTGGGCCCTTGCGTCCAGGCAGATCAACACCGTTACATGAAGGCCGACGTTATAATTCGGGAGCCCCACCGGTATATACCGTGACGGATACCCAGTCATCGAAGCCACAAACACGTATCTGATGAATCTAATTTCTGGTTATGTTTTTCGAGGGCATCAGAAAGTGCAACAGGGACGAGACGTGGAAAAAGGTAACAACCGCTCACCCCTTCACAGCGGCTCCCAGTAGCGGTAGTTCTGATCCCTTGCCCTCGGGACACTCCATTTGCGGAGGGTCTCGAAGGCAGGAGACCAGTCTAGACTTACTTGGGCCGAATCGGTAGATGTCGTCCTGGGTAACCCTAAAGTTGTAGTTTAACGTCACGTTTACCCCTTCAAACAGTTCGTATTTTCCTTCCACGAACTTAACCAGTTTCGTTTTGATTTCTCGAACTTTAGATGTGAACTAACCGTCCCTATAAGATGCGATCGAATTCAAATACATCTGCAAATCCTCCGCAGCAACACGAGTGACGTTATCAGCTGCCATTTTTGCTGATTTGATGGATTTCGTTCACTGATGTATGACTAAGTGCCGTTTTCAAGATCCTCGACCGCAGGTGTAAAAGTGCGAGAATTTCAAACTGGGTAAACGTTAGTACACTAAAGTTTACCCAGGATCGTCCTGGGTAACTTTTAAGGTTACCCAGGTTGGTCTTGGGTAAACTTTAGGGTTACCCAGGACGACATCTGCCGATTCGGCCTTACTTGGAAGAGCAGCAAGCACTTAACCGCCGCCCGCGGGAATAGATCTTCGATGAACAGCAGTCATGGGATGAGTCTTTGCAGTAGATCGTCCTCGCATAGTAGTTGCTACAGTAATACGTAAATCTTTTAAAGTATTCGCTTCTCGTACAGCAAGTCTTGAAAGTGGTCCCGCTACTCATCCAGGAGTAAGTCAGGTACATATATGGACAGCAGTAGGAAGAAAGACCGTAGCAACGTTGGGTTTTGATTTTACCATAATAGTTACCAGATGTGCACCAGACCCCTTCAGCATCTGTAAATAAAGAATGAAGGAACGACCGATTTTTGTCTGGACGCTTTATTGAAACGAAGTTATTGAAATCGATAAATCCACCGGTTTGCGGAAACCGCACCGTAAAACGCACCGGAATCCAGTTTAATAGGGTTTTTTCACAGAGCACTGCTCTCCAGGCGCACTGCTTTCATCGGTATTCATATGATAATAAGGTGTTTTCGTAGTAGAATTTACCACCTGTCCATTCCTGGGCCGTTGTCTGATTGGCTGCTTACGATTAGGAGGCGTGTATCTCAATGCGGTAATAGGGGTGTTTTTAAAGTCGACTAACCCAACGCTGTTGGACTCTTCTGTATGATACCGCTCTTGCCCGGCCTGACCAGGAGCAGCTGCCGCCTGGTGTAAGCTTAATGTGAAATTAAGTTGTTCTAGAAAAAAAACAAACAAAGACAACGATGTACATGTATAGGCCCTGCACATGCTATACGAAAATCAACGATCAAACTAGAAATTGACTTACCAGTCAATTTGAAGACCGCCCTTGGAAATTGGGAGCTAGTCGACTGATCGAGAATTACCGAGCAGCAATGTAGAAAGCTCGGCTGATGGGCCAGGTAATAGACAGGATCAAGGTGTCATAGACTTCTAACATTAGAATTAGAAAGTTCAATAGAAGATGCACATTTTTATTATTGAAAGCCAGATATGCATGTTTTATTTTGTTTATAATCAACCTGTGGTTACATGTATAGGTCATCTAACATACATGTACATGTTGTGACATAACTCCTGCTGCTCCTGTATCCATTATGACTGATGTTGACTGCAAGTACACTAGTGATTGCAATACCAAACTGGAAGCTGGTGCAGTCAAAGAAGATTTAGGTTGCAAGCAATGTTTGAAGGTGATGTCTGCATTACCCAGTGTCAAGGATGGTGGTGCTAGATGTATGATCGAGTGACCAGTTTTCGGGGTAGAACAGTTTTCGTGGTACTCCCGTTTTTCCCATTCATTCACGTGCGCGCCCGCGAGACATAAACATTTCACGGTAAATTAATATCTCTATTTTCGATACACAACAAAATAATTACGGACGCAAAGCGAGTAACGCCGCAATCGAGCGGTAAAATCTTAGGCCTACATGGCTTAGTACCACGAAAACCGGTCACACCATCATACCAGTAGCTATCACAAATCACATTCATTGTCATTGACACCTTTCATTGTGTTCTCTNTGCTGAAACCGCAGATTGGATGGAGAGATCCAGAGAGAGAAATTCAGCAAAAACAAGGAAGACCGCCCCATTGATGGGGGCGGTCTTAATAAAATCTGTTGCATCCGTAGAATCGAGTTACGAGTGGATCACTTATTGCCTAGCAGAGGATAAAGTACAAATTCGTACATCCTCATTCAATCGGATCAGTCGACTTTAAAAACACCCCTACCGCATTGAGATTTGCCGCCAGTACGCCTATAGTTTTATTCTGTCGACAAAGAAAGAACAGAGCCTGTTGACATACCGTATATACACTAAGCAATCCAGTTCAGAGCGCACATAAAGTGCTCCGCGCTGTGCGCCACTTAACGCTCACAATAGACGCTATGCTCTAATCCCCCAATGCGCGTTAAATGACAAAAGGCTTATGCGCCGCAATTGAATTCTTATGCTCTTTGCTTGCTTTGGACTGCGCTTCTTGTGCCCCTATTATTAAGGTGACAAAGGTTATGTGCTCACTCATTCAACACTTGTGCGCTGTTGACCAGCGACGCCCACTGTTCGCCGGTGTAATGTGCTGGTAATTTCTTACCTGTTTCCTTGGGCGTCCGACGGTGGCGCTTCGTATCGGACCACGAGTAGTCAGTGCCGCCGTCGGAGCCCAGGGAACCAGGTTAGTAAATTTCCAGCCAATGAAACGTCAGCTGTGTACAGTCAATCATTCATTTAGTCCACCCCTTATTTTAATATGAATTGTGTAGAAAGCATGCGCTTGGGAGAGCAGTGCCCCATGAAAAAAAACTATTGTTTTTCATTATCCCCCGTTTGCCAATGCCTCCCAATAAACGATCGACGCGACAGTGGGAGAGGCACTGGTAGACATATCTTTCTGTTTTTGAGTGTCCGCTAAACAATAAAGCGGCATTGGCATGCGGGAGGCATTCTTAGCCATTACACCAGTCCTGTTCTGGTGTGAACGTGCATTTATGACGAGAGATCTCCTTTATGGCCCTGCCACACTTTTCCTTATGAGTTCCGGATCCTTATTAAAATTTTTCAATACGCAGCCGTACGCTGAGTATTTATAACGTATTACCTGCGTAACAGCGTAGCAGCGTGGTTTTTGTGCATGCCCAAAACTTTNTAGGCTATGCCTGGCTGCCTAGTTTGGGTTTGGTAATGATTTTACTTGCATTGCAATTTTGCAGATCATCAATCTCATAGGGAGGGAGACGCCTAACGTATCCGTGTCCGTATCATCGATACGTCATTTTCATACGGATACGTCATACGTCATGGCGTTGCCGAAAGTCTCTAATCTCTGCTCTTACCGTACCTTCTATGACAGAGCCGACCACTAGGCAAATAGCGAAAATCACGATTCCTCCTGAAAATTTCATTTTTGCTGGCAATATATCTGCGTAAGAGCCAGTCATGACTTGATATACATGTACAATGATCCACCGGACGATGAAGGTTTGGATATATGACCAGAAAGGAATAAATACGAGTTTAAAAAGAAAAACAAGCCAATGACCCAGTTTAAAAGAATAGCTAGCCAACGACCTAGTTTAAAAAAAAATAGTTTGCCCATTAACTGTCAGTTAACAATTCATAGTATAAATATAGAATCTTCCTCATTTCAGTCTCGTTGGCATTTTCTATAAAGAGTTTCAGATTGTAAAGTTCCACTTGAAAAAGACCCCGGAATTCTGGAGATTGTCTTCTTGCTTATTTTCATTTTGTGCTATTCTGTATCTTGAATTCCCAAACAGGTGCTAAAATGGTTTCCCTCTTATATTCTTACCAGAAACCTGAGTTTTAATTAAACCTACTATTCTGTCTATTGTTGACTTAATTGCGTCTTGTCTAACAGCAAGAAACATGGTTACCATAGCAACAGCAAGATTGACTTTGGCTGTAAAATGATGGTAAGTACAAAAAACCTTCGTATCGTCTCTTCCACACTGTATTTTTCTTCAGAATTTGGCGAATATATTGCATTGGCAAAGATCCATCGCTTTGATGTGGAATATTGATTTTTTTATAATCAGTCGTTTCCATGGTTACGGTGAAATAAATTTCCAGCATGCATGAATATGTGATAGAACCAAAGCTAACTGAGTAGAATTTGAAGTTAAACCAGTTTTTACCCCTCGGAATTTCGTTGACAGGCTATTCTATTTAGTCTTCACGTTTTGCTGTTGACTGTTTACACGTGTAGTTTACGGTTGCCCTGGTAACCAACGAGAGAAACTTGCTTGCCGAAAAAACTTAAGATATGACAATGGCTTGCAAACTGTCGAACTCATAATAATGGCTTTTTGCAGAACCATTTCTGAAATTCCACTGATGGGTTTGAAGGGAAAATTAAGTATTTTCTATTTCATCCGTTGCCTTTTAAGACATAAACATACTACAGCAGCTATGCATATCCAAGGTCAAACTCGTCCCCATTGGGTTTACGTTCCTACAACACCACTGAAAAGGGCTGACGACTTCAGGAATAGTGCGCATGCGCGATATACTAATTTTGAGACGAATCACGCCCAGGCTAGCACCCGCGGCATGATGTTCCCAACTAAACTATAGAATCTTCCTCATTTCAGTCTCGTTGGCATTTTCTATAGCCATCGTTTCGTGCCTGATCACCTAAATCACCCCTTGCAGACTATAGGTTTATGAAAGCGGACAGAATTCTCTGTACGTGCACATCGACGTCATCGTATGATTTATAATACATGTATGAGGCGTTTAAAACTGACCTTTTTCCATTCCTCCACCGCCTAGATTGAAAACGAAATACCTGCCGCGCCACAGTGCGGCAGGTAGTTAAAGTATAAACGCCCTGGTTAATCTTCAAACGTGGTCTGTAGGACAACAACACGTATTACACTGACCCGTGTACTGCTCGCCATACTGGAACAATTGGATATCCGCTTTCCTCGGCTCCTCACGGTTGAATGACAAGATGTATTTTCGGTAGATGTCTTTTGAGGAATGGCCAGGGCGTTTGTACGTAATCTGCCTGCCGCGTCATTTGTAAATAGGTCAGCTTTAAGCTAGCTCTTTTGCATTTGTTCTTGAATCTCCATGGCTTTTGATTATTATTAAAAATAAAAACAAAAAGTTTAAACATACAACGCCTTCATGTATACATACTTACATATAATGTACAGTCAAGAATATATTAATTACACGTACTTATGTCATATACATGTACACCAAAATCGTAGTTCTATGGCCCCAGAGGCCTGGCTTTGCCACTGTGATATCTCTTTTTCTACATATATTGCCCCCCCCCGCCCGAATATCTGGCACCCGGACATTCCCCCATAGGCTTTCTGTCTGGGGCTAGATGTCCTAGTGGGGCTGAAGTCCTATGGGGTAAATGTCCGGGGGGGGGGGGGTAGA
>NMRB01002398.1:87503-109187 GCA_002633025.1 Notospermus geniculatus
TCAATTTGATTGTCTTTGTGCCATAAGCAACATCCTGCACAAATTCTGGGCGAGAAACAAAGTCAAGAAAATGGTCCACTTTTACATCATCTAGGCGGGACTTGGTAACAGGCTCCAAATGGACTGGCTGGGCTTGACCTACTTCCTTGGCATGTTTCCTTGTTGCCTGGTCAATTCTGTAGACAGTAAGGCCAGGTATCATTTGCTGCAAGACAGAACAGAAAGTGGAAATCAGCAAAACTGGTACAATGTTGGGTCTCTTGGTATGGCAAAGATGAAGATATTTTTCAACTCCCTACTCGCACATGAAGGCCAAGCGATAACATTTTCATGCACTGTAACTGCAACTCCTGAACAGTGACAGTTTCATGTACAATTGAAAAGAATAGAAAACCCATTGCCTAACAGGCCATTGGTATTTTCTATCCTTCAGAGAAATGCCTAGCATAGAATTTACGAGTAACTGTTCTTTGGTCCTGTTTGTAGCAAGGATGAACAAGATCTGCCGGTTTGTATACCAGGATGCAGCCTCATTGTAGCAATCCACAACTGTTCCAACTAGAGTGTCGTCAATCGCCGACTTTGTAGTCTGAGCAGCAGTCAGGGCCATCAAATCATCCTCCTGGCCTGGAGCGATACAGTGCAGGACTAAGCCTATGGCTTCTCTAGCCTTCCTCACCGCACAGTACTTGTTGAAGCGTCATTCAGTGAAGTAAGAAGTTCTACTCCAATTGGGGCACAGCCTCCCTTCTGAAGAAATGAATTCAGAATCGACAGGTTGAAATTCCTGGGGGCTGGGGTTGGTGCCCAGGACACGTCTGCATCAGCTTCATGCATTTCCATGTCGCTTGGTGGTGTTTCCTTGCCAGCTTGAAAAAGATGGCGCCCCTAAAATGACATAAAAGGAAGATTGCCTAAGATATAAAGCTCAAAAGGTACTAATGTTCTGTGTTCTGTTTGGAATAATGGGTGAACATAAAATCTAGTCATCATCTCCCAGCTGGCAGAGCACATTTAGTGCTTGCACCTGTGGAAACATGTTTGTTGCCCTGAGAATAATGTTCATCAGTACCGTACCGGTACATTGTCCCCCATAGAGAGATCGAATGATTATCAGATTTGAAAAAAATCCTCACCTCTATGATAGATGACAACTCTGAAGAAGACCCATTATCACCAGTTGCTTGGCCATTATGATCTGACTTAGGAGAGGCCACACACTGAAAGTAAATGATTAGTGCAGAAATCAGCACAAATTTGTTGCGAGTACAAGCATTTCAACACCTCCAAGCATTCAATGTCCGGGGAGATTTTTGAACTTACCTCTGCATGCTCCGTGTCAGGGCTACCTGAAGCATCTCCAGTTGGCACTACCAGTGCAGAGGACTCTGGGATCATAGAATAGGTCACATCAGGTCTGTAGCTCTTGCAGGAACAAAGTTACAGGTGTGACAGACTGAACAGACAGACACACACACACACACACAGATACACACACACACACACAGACAGACACCACTACCAAACACTATATGGTTTCCGATCTTGAGATCGGAAACCATAATGACTTGCTGTCATGCAGTATTTAGGCAGGCCCCCTTCCAAACCTCATCGACTACAGAGTGAATCAGGAAATGGAATAATGCAGTGCTTATCTGGAGCTCCGTCGGAACTGATCTTGTTTCACTTCTTGTTTCAACTTCCTCCATGTGTTTTCCTCACAGAGCCTACATATGCCTAAAAGTAAGGGGTCTTGTATAATAAAGCAGACATTTGCTAGCTAAAATGCCAAGATGACAGGCAAAGTAAATTATTGAATTGAGAACCGAGCGCCAAATTCGGCATTATAGGTTATATAGACAATATTGGGCGATTTTAATGTAATGCAGGAGGAAACTGGAGTGCCCGGAGAAAACCTCCGCTGTCAAAGAGGGTCGCCCTTTCATGAGACACGGACCCGACCGGGAATCGAACCTGCGACCTCCGCGGTGACAGGCGTCGATGTTTCCATTGCGCCACACTGACAATGGTCGCAAGCGTGACCAACGCAATGGCCACAACGGGTCTGCATGCCAGTCATGCCATGACTCCGAGCAGCAGTGAAAGGATTGTTGACTAATTGCGCCACACTGACAGTCCCGTAAATGGTCGCAAGCGTGACCAACGCAATGGCCACAACGGGTCTGCATGCCAGTCATGCCATGACTCCGAGCAGCAGTGAAAGGATTGTTGACTGATAGACCTTGAACTCACCTGATCCACCTGGCAAAAGAACTTTCCAGATCACGAAGGTCTCCTTCGACACAGTTGCTCTGACTGCTCGATCCTTTCGCGGCTTCATTTTGGATACTAGGCCTACAGGTGCATGAAGAGGGGAAGAGGGTGCTGACACTTCCGGGAGGGAAGCCAGGACAAGCCCCGGGACAAGCCCAACTTGTACCTGTGGACAGGGCAGATGGCGGTTGTGTTCAGATCCTCACTTTCTTTGTCAAACAGGCCTGCACGTAGAGGTATGACTATGATCTCCCACTCACAGCACGTGCATCACTCACTTTTAGGCAACTTCACACGCTTCAGATGTGGTTGAATGTCCTTGGTACACTGTTTCAACAAGACCACTCTGTCATCCTTTGGATACTGCCGCATCAAACCAGAAGTAAATTGAGCGGAAAATTGTGAAAATCCACATTTTATGGCCTGCTGCTGGCCCTGACATGCCTGACCATGCTGTTCCTCCTCCATTTTGTTCCCTTTGGTAAACTTCGTGACATCGATTCCATGGCTACCGGGGAGCATCAGGATGGGCGCGGGGAATTGGGGCAGGGAGAATTGGGGTTGGGTTGGGGAACAGAGATATGAATCTCTTCATAATTTTGGGACATCGTTATAGCGCAGTTAGAGAGCCATTTGTCTCTTTTTAAAAGAGGTACTCAATGTTTACAGCCATTTTAGCGCAAAAAAACGTTAGAATTCAAAATTCGACTGATAGCACGCGGAATGAGTTGACAAAGATTTTATTTTTCCAACTGAAAGAGACATCCTTCCTCTGTCTCTGAAACTAAATTTCATCGCCCAAATCCCTGCAAAGGGTGAGATATAAGCATGAAAATAGGAGGCATTTTCCGAAAAATACGGGGTAAGCAATGTTCCCCGGCTTTGCACCCTTATTTCGGGAATAATAAGGGCCAACATTTACCATTGAAAAAATAGCCCAAGACTTCTATTTTCATAATCCAGTAACCAATATCTGTTTGATTTCATCCTGTGGGTGCAAAAAATCTGCAAACCGGGGCTATTTTTCATGAGTAACTGTCATAACAGCAAAGGGATAATGCATTGAAAGGGTTAATGCCTCCTATTCATTAACAGTGTGATTATTCTCAAAAAGCTTTTACCAGGCATCAGCCTGCCCCAAGGCCTAAATATCATAGAAATTTGAGCAAGATCCGCTGACCCCCCACCTTATCACTTTTTGCAGATTTTGCATGGTCTATCCATTGACTGACACTTAAGGACTATCAGGGACACCTAGGAGTCCTAATAGCCTTGGTTATCACTTCCGCTTCGCAGGTACCGGCTTCGAATCCAGTTTTGATAATAAGGGATTAATCGTCCCTGGATTTTAACGTCCGTCGCATGGTGCCGTGGTGCCTTATGCCTTATTCCTTTGCAAAGGCCACAGCTTTGTACACCCTGCTCAATTGAAATTCTGATTGGAAGCACCTGGCTTTGTAAAGTAACAATTGTTGAATCCTACATGAATGTAACAGTTCATAACTGATCGGTCAGTGCAGGCATCTGTGAAAGAACGCAAAAATTGCTGGCCATTTAGCTATGGCATATATAGGATTCCTGGGTTTTCTCTTTTGGGGAATTACCGCAATAGAAGGTAGGAAAAACTTCTGTTCGATTATCACTCAATTTGTGCTTTTTTACACATGACGTGACGTCAAGAAATGAATCCTTCTTCAACTTTGCAGGTGGCCATTTTTCAACCTGGCTCATGTTATTGAGTTAAATTCTGTAGGTCTTTGCTCATCCCTCAGACTTAGGTGCCGCTCCACATGACAGTTTTCTGTCGAAAGTTTTCTGCCAGATAGTAACTGTCCAATGACTATCTCGTGGAAGTTGTTCAGCTAGTGACTGTATGACAGCAGTATTGCTCACCTCGAAATTCTGGGTGATCTCCTTTCCCCCCAGGTTTTTTAGATTTCTCACAAACAATTTGGGCCATATTCATAAAGGGTGTTTAGCCTAATCAGCGTACAAATTCTGCATTACACAGGTTAAAGGCCTAGAAAACTATTGTTCTGGTTTCTGTATGCTGCCTGATCTCTGGCATTTACCCACAAGATGATCACGCGCGTCTAACTTTCCTGCTACTCAGTGTGGGAGGACAAAAGAAAGTGTTGGACAAATTCTAGACAAGCCTGCCTGATCGTTTAACTTTTCCTTTGTATTCTTGGGCTTACACGCAGGAAAGTTGTACGCGTGTGATTATCCTGCGGGTAAGTGCCTCTGGTGAAGCACCATACAGACATCAGACAATAGTTTTCTAGGCCTTTAACCTGTGTAATGCAGAATTTGTACGCTGATTAGGCTAAACACCCTTTATGAATACGGCCCTTTGTGTTTATGATGAAGAGAAAAATACAGGGTCAAAGGCTAAATTACAATAGGTGTACTGTAAACAATTCGTGGAGAATGCTGACTTTCATGAGTAAATACTTCCGAATTTATAAGTTAATTACAATCATAAATATCGTCAGTGATCAAGGAGTTAGAACTTCAAATGTGGTCAGGTTGGAAAGGGTTAAACAGGACACATTTCCTTCCAACTTCAGCTAATGCCAGCCCCTTGTAAAAACCCCAACACCAATCCAAGAAGAATCATTTTGCATTAAGATCGTCTTGTCAGCTGATATTGTTCAATGCAGTTGAGTATCAGACCCATGGATCTCTTGTTATAGCATTTTCCCGCCAAAAAGATCGTCAATGCCATATGCAGCCGAAAGGCCGGCGGTCTGAAGTATGATCAGTCATTCACGTAAATATCTGTTTACTGGAAAGAAATTTTGGTATGACTCGAAAGAGCATTCTTCCTGCATTAGAGTCAAATAAATTATTGAAGAATTGCAAGCAGAGGTTTGGAAGAAATGGACTTAGAAATATAACGATCTCTGTCAGATTGAAATGCTGAAGTCGTGAATGTGATGTCCAAAACTAATGGCGTCAGAACTGAACCAAAAGGTGCATGTGTATCGCGTGTTACTTAATGTTTTCAACCACACTCCACACTGGGCATCAGTGGCTTTCTGTGTGTGCCAAGGCGCGTGCTTTTTGAATGATTTCAAATAGCCAGGTGCGTCATATTTCGCACAACTTACGCCATTTTTGGCGGGCTATGAAGCTCAAGCGCGATCGCGCCCCTCAGAAGAAGTGACTTCATTAATGAAGATTTATGGAGTCAAAAGGTGTACTTATGCGATTTTTACGACCAGATTTGACGGAAACCCGCCATGCCCACGGTAAAATCCAACGCCGTATGAAAGCTTGTATTTTGAAATTTCGATATTTGACAGAAGACAGAGCGTCTTGATGTTATTTTTGCCATTCCTTCTAAAGTTTACACGTGGCTTCGAAACGTGTCTTTATTTGTATTTGTATTTCATTTTTCCGTCAGGGCAGACGCTATCATGGCTATAGCATTATTGGCCCTGGTAAGTACGGAGGAGGCCATCACAAGCTACTCATATTCCTCACTTGGATGGGGTCTTTTACTTGCCCTTGCAAAGACACAAGGTACAAGGCACCACGGCTTAGTGTCCCATGCGACGGACTGAAGAGCCGGGAATGAAATCCCAGTATGGCCCGGGCTGGATTCGAACCCGGGACCTACCGCTTGGTAAGCGGACGTGATAACCACTAGGTATCAGGGCTCCTCGACGTGTCTTTATTATGCAGCCGGACCAAACACTCAGAGGATACAGAAACACAGGCAGATGTCACACCTGTTTTGCGTGTGCGTCATGACCGGGGTGCGGTTTGCGACGATCGGCATCGGTCGCCAGTCAAAAAGACCGCGAACCTATTTACAAGAAACGATTTATATTGAAAGATATTGGGTCCTGGTCAAATTTGGCTGTTAGTAATAAATTATCCATTACTGCATGCAAGCGTAACGAAATCGCAAATACAGATTCATCATGATTGTACGTGTACGAGTTTGATGCCATAGACAGCAACTTGCGTAGGCCTATTTATTACGCCTAACAGCTGAATACCTTTTGTCGATTGATAATGTCGCAGCTGTCGTTTCCAAAATTTCACTATAATATACTTATTTTACATAGTTATTTAAAATTTTATATTCAGCTATGAGTACACTTCTGAAGCTATAAATGCATGATTCGGCCTGTGCATTTCACGTCACGAACGGGGCATTTTGAAATATATTATGTTAATTCTGTTTTGGAATTAAAATTTCACACGGAAAACTATAAATAAATTTAAATATATCAGTAATGTTGACGGCTCACCCAAGCACCTAGCCGTCCACAAAAATTGTATATATTCGGACCCTCAACAGCCCCAAATTGCACAGATTCCGATTTCATTACGACCCGTCCACAAGTACATGTGTACGTACGACTTCAGAATCGGACTCAAGAAGAACAAATCATGTGAGTCTCATCTGCTTGAGTTGGAATCTCCTTCGCATTGCATTGCCAACTGTCCTATGTATATTATGCCCACTCGTCCTCACTTATTGCTTAAAATTTCTTGAATTCCTGACCGCCCCTACAGGGTGTTCCACAAAATTGACTACATGTACATGTAATTTCGTTTGCCCAGCGTTTTAATACTCTCAGGAGAAAAAAAGCTGTTGGTATGGATACAGTCATATTCCAACCAGATGGGACACCTCCCCATTGTGCTAATATTACACTGGAATATAAAGTATCCAAAGCGGTGTGCCATTAAATGTGTGCAGTGTCGGTAATCATATTGGGAAGACGAAATAATTCGTACCAACACATTTACACACATCCGACATGTCCGACGGCGCCTGTTCTTGACATGGGTGGGGCGGGTGGCCATGGGTTTGTTGAACAAGCCAGAAGTTCCTGTACGTAAGTGTCCGGTTTATCGCACCTGCCCCCTGAATCCGTCCGAATCTATTGTCGGCTGGACCCCTTATCTCGAGATACATGACATACTATGACCATAGCATCCTTCCTCGCTCGCCGGCTCACCTCACCAAATCGGGACTTCCAAAACCGACTGAATATTTCTGAACTTCACGTGACCATTGACGTCACACCACTTTGGATTTTGAAATGATCATTGCTTCGATGCCTTTCCCAGTACTTGGCTGTTCCCTGTTTGTGCAGCACCCCCTGACACGAGACAAAATGTGTGGGCAAGTAGGCCAGTGCAATAGTAGCCTACACAGTCCACACAATTACCTACTATATGGGTCTACACAATACAATACATTGTTGAATCATTCTTCACAGTGAGGCTAATTATATCAAGCTAATGATTCTAAAATTTTAGCAGCTTGAATGCCATGATTTAGTAAAAGGGAGGGGGGAATCAAAATTGAACAGCCAATTCCTGGAGTACTGTGGCTCACGCTCCGGTAACTCTGAATAGAGTAACTCAGACTATTGGCAATAGGGGGCTCTCATTTTCATCAACCTGTGGCCTGTGGCAGTGTAAACGTAAAGGCCTCCATACACTGCATGAAAAATATCGAAATGAGTCAATACAATAGTCCGTTCGACAATATTTGATCTAGCAAAGTGTCGCACCGTTCTCAAAAAACATCAGAAAACTTCGACATGTTGTGGAATGTTGTCGCATGAAGTATTTTTGAACGGACTATTGTTCTGACTCATTTCGACAGTTGTCATGCAGTGTATGGAGGCCTTAATGTGGCCTGTTGGCCATCCCGGCTCCACCCCGAATGGCCTCCCCAGGCCAAGTGTCTCTTCATATTGAGGCACTCCCAACCTCCCCAATCTCAATATGCTAGGGACACTTGGCCGCCGGGCAATCAGGATCAAATGAAAGTTAACCTTGTCAGATTACATGACGTCGAACCCCTGCCATCAATTGAATTCGGTTTCCCTGGCCCGACCGGGCCTCAATCCTCCCCACAGAAGCGTTCCGACCCTCATCGACACCCACCAGAACATACGTTTGCGTGTTATTCACGAAGGACTCTTAAGATTACGTGAAGGCCTAAGATATCTTAAAATCTACGTGTACTCAGTAGGTTCACGTAGTGCTTACTTAGTGCAAAGTATCTTCATCGCGCAAGAAGACATGTGTTGTGTACCGTAATCGAGCGCTGATTGTGTTGCTACGCATTAGGATTAGTCTTAGGCCTGACGCTTTAGTTAAGAGTGATCTAAAAGTGTTTTGTGAATATAACTTACCAGTGTCGCCTTTCAGTCACGCGCCTTGTCCCAATAGCTATCGGCAGCAACAGATCACCAGAGGAGTGGGCGGGGGTGCCACCAGGCAATCGAAGTTCTGAGGCTGCCTGTCGAGTTCCAAAACCTCGCCCCCAGGATATGACTCGAAATTTCTTCTGCTTTTACCTTGGGACGAGGTCATTTTCGGCTTCGGTCGTTAGAACGTGGATTCACTTCCAACATTCTTGGCACCTCGTCCCCAACGCTTATTTTAACCTCGGTTACAGTAAATGACAGTACCGTAAAAATTATATTTTCATTAAACTGTATTATGAACATTTATGTCTATCATCAGAAAGAATAATGTTTGCTATGATATGAAAAATAAAATAAAATAGACCATATTTTAATCCATTTTCCTTGGTATTTCAAATTTCAAATTGGGTATGACGTCAGGCCGATAGCCAATCACAGCCGAGGTGTTCGGTTCTGAAGCCAGGGCTTAACAAGCCAACGTTAAGCCCTGGGAACGAGGTTGTCGAGTTCCACGCTCTCACGACAATGTATCTCGCACATTCTATAACAACAAGATGACATTGTAAATGTCGAATGGTTCCCGATGTAGGCCTACAGGTGATTCTTCCGGTACATGAATGGTACATTGATATAGATCATGATACATTGATATACATAAGTGACAGATGGATTACGATGATGTCAATAGAACTTGATCTCATGCCAGTAAATTCATCGCGTAATTGACCATGGCTTGATATCTGATGGTTCTAGAACAAAATGTACCCGGCGAAATGGTACTGGACAAAATGTACCTAGTACATGGTACCTTTTGTCTGGTACAGGTGCTTCTACCGGTACATGAATGATACATTGATAGAGATCAATGCACATTGATAGAGATCAGATAAAAAGGTACGGTAATAATAATAAAAAAAGGTACCGGTAAAAAGGTACTAGTAAAGGTACTAGGTAAAAAAGGTACAGGTAAAAAGGTACTGGGTAAAAGGTACTAGGTAAAAGGTACAGAAAAAAGGAATTAACCTAAGTGTGCCTGATATCATGCCTCTGCCTGTACCTGTACCACAGGCAGAGATATTTCAAATTATCAAGTTCGACCTTGACCTCTGACCTTGACCTTGACCTCTGATGACCAAGGTCATTGCATAATCGAAATGGGCATCCTCAATAACCTAAGTATGGGTGATATCATGCCTCTACCTTTACCACAGGCAGAGATNAACAACTCGAGGAGAAGCGATGATATTAACATTATCCGATCGAGATGAAAATATCATTCAAACGTTTACAACTTCCATCATCAAAAAAGAATTGGAAAAAAATCCCAACTACGAATATATCAGATCAACAGGAAAGCAGGAGGGGAAAAAATATTACAGCTTTGATCTTGTGTGAATCAGTGTATAAAGGCAGGATGATGTGTTTATATTCTGATTTCATAAATTTAAAAAATTAGTTTGATGATAGAATATTAGAATTTGTTTTAACTAAATAAATAAATAGAAATTGTTTGAACTGAGATTTTAACTGGAATGAAATTTCAGTGTATTTTGAGTGTGAGTTGAAAATTCCCCACTTTTACACTACTCTACATGAATTGTAAAAATTTGATTTAATAGATTTTATTTTGTTATATATATGGATTTATTAGTTAAAACGTGTAATACTTGTTTTGAAGAAAAATTGATTGAAGATTTTTGTAGACAAAATAAATGTAAAGATGGAAGAAAAAATTTGTGTAAATCATGTGAAATTAACTATTGTAACAAATATAATAAACAAAGAAAAGAAAAAGATCCTTCATTTAAAAAATCAAATAATTTAACTGTTCTATTATCCAAATGTTTAAAAAATAAACAACAAAAATCAAAATTAGAAACATATTTAGATTGTTCATTGGATGTTTTATATAAATGGATAGAATATCAATTTGCTGAAAATATGTTATGGGAAAATTACGGAACATATTGGCAGATTAATCATATTTTACCAATATCATTTTTTGATCATTTAAATGAAGAAGAAGTTATGCTATGTTGGAACTGGCGCAATTTACGACCTTTAATTAAAGATGAAAATTTGGAAAAAAGAACAAAAGTTGACTATCAGCTTTATTATCAAAATGTATCTCTTGCTTCAGAATTTATAGATGAATATATGGAAGAATTTGATATTTAATTAAAAAATTATTTCTATAAATAAAGAGATATCAACCTCCATGATATAAATTATAAAATTTATCTCATGGGGCTGATGACCCCGATTTTCGAAGATTTGCTCAAGTGAGATTTCTAAGAAAATCAAATTTCATCAAGCAAGGAGCTTAAATTCATCAGTTGAAAATTTTCTATTGAGTTAAATTGACATGTTATACAATTTTAATAAGGAATTTTTTCTTATTAAAATTGTATTTATTATATTTTATCCAATTTTAATAATAATTTTTTTCCTATTAAAATTCTAAATTAATAATAGTATTTAATAAAAAATAATATTATAAATAAAGATGGCGATGACTTACCACTTTAACTTAATAGATGTTGAAAAATTTTCAACTGACGAGTTAAAGCTTCTTGCTAAAGAATTTAAAATAAAAAATTATGCTTCTTTATCAAGAAATTTATTATTAGACGGATTAAAAAATGTAAATGACAATTTACATGAAAAATTAACAGATATTTTTAAAAATAAAAATATAACTGATCTTTCTCAATTGGAAAAAAGAGTTATTGGACAAAGATTAGGAATTAAAAATATAAGATCTCTTCCAGCAAAAGAATTGGAACATAAAATTTCCAATTTATTAGAAGAAAAATCCATATCAGATATTCCACAAAAAGCGATTAAACAAAGAATTGTTCAGCCAATAAAACCAATTAGAAAAGAACTGTTAGCAGAAGCGAAACAACAGGGATTAAAAAATTATCAGAATAAGACAATTGAACAATTGAATAAAATTTTGAATAAACCAGAAGTAAAAAGAATATTTAAATCTGATTTATTAGACAAAGCTAAAAATTTAGGAATCGATGTTAAAAAATCAATGAATAAATCATTTTTAGAAAATTTGATTGAAAAACATACTGAATTTAAAAAATTTAAAAAAGTTAAATCTGCATATAGAGGCTATGTGAACCATTTTCGATTAGATGGCTTACCAAAAATTGGAATAAAACCTTATCTTGAAAAAATAAAACCAATTTTAAATAAGAAAATTAATGATGAGAATAAATTAGGAATAAAATTAAGTATTATTGTAAATGTGTTAATGCGTAGAAAAAAAGAATATCAAGAAATCCAATTACGATCACATCATATTCTTGAAGTAAATAGTGAAATAAATTATAATGAAATGATTAATAATATATTATCATTTTTAGAATCTGACAAGCTTACACTAAAAGGCTCAAATTGGAAATTAGTATAAATTAAAAACCTTGATTTACATACTGTTGAATATCACCCATTTGCGGGCAGCAGCTATATCCCACTGCCAAAACAAATTCAAAGTAAAGGAGCAGTTATCAATGTGCAAAATGAAGATGTAAAGTGTTTCAGATATTCAATTGAGGCAGCTCTTTTAAATATCCCAAAACATACTGAGCGAGTTTCAAATTACAATAAACCTGAATTTGATCATATGTTTGAAGGATTAACATATCCAGTTAAAATTGATGATATTCACAAAATTTTCGGGAAAAATAATCCTGATATTGGAATAAACGTATTTTCATTTATTAAAAATAAAAAAGATGGATATGAAATTGTTCCAAGAAAAATATCAGAGAGAATTCTACCACAAGAAAAATATATCAATTTATTATATTACAAAGCAGAAGAAACTAAAGTTGATAAAAACGAATTAATTCAAGATGTAAAAGATGATGTAAATTACCATTATGCGTGGATAAAAAATTATTCACGTTTAGTTTCAGCAGCACATTCTAAACATAAAGATTCTATTAAAGTATGCTTTAGATGTATGAAAGTTATTTCAGCTTCGACAAGTAAAATTCGTGATGAAAGATTTAAAAATCATTTAGAAAATTGTAATAAACATGAAATTTCGAAAATATGCATGCCAACTGAAAAAACAAAAATATTAAAATTTGGAAAATATGATGCATTGGAAAAACATCCTATCATTATATTAGCAGATTTTGAATCTTATTTAAAACCTATAAAACAAGAACTTGGATCAAAAACTGAACAAATATGTGAACATGTTGCAAATAGTTATTCACTATTTGTTCAGTTTGACAAAAGACAAATTAATCAAAAGAATATATTATTTACTCATATTCAAGAAGATAAGAGTGAAAATATTGAAGAACATTTTGTGAAAAAAATAGATGAATTATCAAAAGAACTCACGATAGAATATTTATTGGACCCAAAACCAATGGACCTTTTAACTCACAAAGAAAAACAAAATTATAATCTTGCACAATATTGTTATTTGTGTGCAAATAAATTCACAAATAAAAATTGGAAAGTTCGCGACCATAATCATTTTACAGGATCATATAGAGGAGCTGCATGTAATAACTGTAATTTGAAATTTAAATCACCAAAATTTATTCCTGTATATTTCCACAATTTATCTAACTATGATGCACATCTATTTGTAAAAAACTTAAAAGGAAAATTAAGTGTAATTGCAAACAATTCTGAAAATTATATTTCATTTTCAAAAAAATTGACAATTCAATATGATCCTATCACCGAGGAAGAAAAAACAATTGAAATAAGATTTCTTGATAGTTTTAGATTAATGCAAACTTCTCTCGACAAATTAGGAAAAAATTTACCAGATACTGAAAAGAAAAATCTTAAAAATTATTTTAAAGATAATTTTGACTTAGTTAATCAAAAAGGATTTTACCCATATGAATGGATGACTGACTTTGAGAAATTTTCAAATCCAAAACTTCCACATATAGAAGATTTCTATTCTGAATTCAATAATATTCATATTGGAAAAGAAGAATATTTACATGCTAAAAAAGNCCATCACAGAAATAGGCCCTCCATAACGCCTTAAGTCACTGCAAAGATTAAGGCCCGTAATTTAGAATGCTCCTCAACGTAAAGGAGTTCCTCAAGGCTATTGTTCTCAACAGAAGAGCAATAGCCTTGAGGAACTCCTTTACGTTGAGGAGCATTCTAAAATACGGACCTAAGTGTAGAACTTCATGTTTGTAGGTTTCACCAATTTTCAGTGGTGACCAGAACCAAACACTTTGACAGACGTACTGTGGTGTGGCGAAGTCCACATTCCAAAGTGACCACAGCATACAAAAGATTTTGTAATAATTCACTTTAATAACCAAGATCAACAATAACTCGTTCTCTGGGTTTAGGTTACTTGGCTCAAAAGCGCCACAGAACACAGTCCGTTAAGGCGGTGACAGACTAGGGCGTACGCGACGCGGAGCGACGCGTTTTCTTTTGTGTTTTTGCGCTTCACTGCACATGGTGCTCAGTAGTGCCTGAAAACACAAAAGAAAACGCTTAGCTCCGCGCCGCGTCGCGCTAGTCTGTCACCGGCTTTAGTATCAGGTTTTAGTACCCGCTGTACGAAATTTTTCATCCATTTCATTGGAAATCAGAGTGAAATGTAACGTCGATCAGTGTTCCCCGTATTTCTGTGTTTTTCCTATTGTTTCCCTCCTGACGGATTAAGCGGCAACTAACCCAACAATAGCCATTCTAGGCCGCGTCTATTGTTGGGGAACACTGAGCTACAGAAACACTCACCGACTTTACACCTGGGCCGACCGAATCGAAACTCCGATAGCACTAACATGGCCTAACAGAGAAACTCTGTAATGGTAAAAGGCATTGCATACCTCTCTGTTAGGCACTGTTAGTGCTATCGGAACTTCGATTTGGTCGGCCCTGGTCTATTGGCAGTGCATAAACCCGCATGTAGGCCTTTATTGAGCGCATTCAGAAAATCGTACGAAAAGTTTGATCGTGTACAGCGGGTATTATTCGTATCAAAGATTGTTTAACACGTCGTGTCGGCAGATCATGGAGTTCTGAAATAAAATCTCGCAATAAACATTTTCTCAGTTCAACAATATTGCTGGAATTCATTCAATGTGTTTCAAAAACCGCAAACTCGTCTGACAAAGGTCTACTGGTGTGACGCCTAGGCCAAAAACCATAGCACACATTGGACACGTCCCGCTGATCTCCATTTGTCACTGCCGTTCCCCATATTGTTAACACTCCCTCTGCCTTTGGGTGGACTTAGAAAATTTCGGCTGTGATCCGACGGCCAGGTAAGTGGGATTTTCCCGTATTATAATTTAATTATTTTCATTTTATTTTTATAAATAAAATGAAAATAGTTATTGTTTTACTTTCTTTATTATGTTTATCTTTAGCAGGAAATTTTATTTTAATAGGTTTAAATTTTATTCCGAGAAATGAAGAACATAAAGAAATAAATATCACAAAATTTCCAATGAATATATCATGCATGTTAGATTTAAATCGTTATTTGATAAAAAATAAAATTTACGGGCACGTATGTTATAATGAATGGTTGGATTTATCAATTACTGATTTGAGATATTATAAAAATGGAAAAATAAATTTATCGAATGAAAATATAATTTTATAAATTATGAAAATTTATAAATTTATATTTAATTAAATTTTTTATTTGTTAAATAAATGGATTCTTTAGTAAAAACTTGTAGCATTTGTCAAGAAGAAAAATTAATGGATGATTTTTATAAACATATTAGATCTAAAGATTTGCATGATCATCGTTGTAAAAAATGTAAACATGAATATGAAAAAATCAGAAAAAAAAACAATATAACAGCAAAAATTAATGATCAATTAACTTCTTCTTTATCACAACTTATCAATAATAAAGCTCATACAAGAAAACTTTTAAAAATAATGAAATGTAATAAGAATTTTTTTATAAAGTGGATTGAGTTTCAATTTGATGAAAATATGAATTGGATAAATTATAATGTTATATGGAATATTGATCATATACTTCCTGTTTCTTCTTTTAATTTTTTAAATACAGATGAATTGGAAAAATGTTGGAATTGGATTAATATACGTCCATGTTTAATTGGGGAAAATAGAGAAAAAGGAAATAAAGTTGATTATGAATTATACGAAATTCAAAAGAAAACAGCAAAAGTATTTCATTTAATATATGAGGAATAATTATATAGTAAATTAATTTTCTATATCATTATTTTTCAGATTCCTTAAATACAATATTCGATTTTTCATATTCTTTCGTAATTAACTCAAATTCGCTTGCAGAAATATCCTCATTTGTGATTGCTTTTGATAAAAGATTATTAATAGAATTTAAACATGAATGATTATTCATTAAAATTTCTTGATGTTTTTTATATTTTTTCTTTAATTGTGGAACGAGAACTTTTCCAGTTATTCCGCCTAGTGCGAAAATAACTGAAATAGGAATTGAAACAATATTCGTAATAATGCCTCCTGCCCCAACTGATGCAATTGTTGCGCCTGATATAAAGCATCCAGTTTATATTTGAAGCTTTTTTATAATTTTTATACAATTTTGTTCTTTTATTTATTTTTAATTCTAAATCATGTTTCATTTTTTCAATCATATCTAATCTAAAGTCATTTTGATTGGGAATTCCATCAATGTTATCCATTTATTTATTCTAATAATAATTTTATACTAAATGGTGTATCGAACATTACATCTTCATTATTATGATTTTTTATTTCAATTTTTATTTCTGAATATTGATATTGATTTATTTCAATTTTTTCTTGCGAAGAATATTCAGCTATATCGCCATATTTCATGCCCTTTGGGATAAATGTTGAAATTAAATTTGATCTTGCTCCATTAACAAAATTTTTACTTGAATCAACAATATTACAATATATTCTATATTCTTGGTGTCTTGATAATTTCGGTGGTAACGTTCCTATTGTTGTATTTCTAATATATTCATCGTTACAATTTAATCCTAAAAATTCACAAAGTTCTTTTTGAAAATAAGGAACAAATCGTTCGCTATTGATTTTCACTTCAATTCGCCCTTGATTATTTAAATATACAAATTCTACAGCGTTATCAAAATCAATTTCTTTCAATTTGATTTGAATAATATCATTGAAATTTTCCAATGTATAGAGTCCCTCTGGTATAACAATATTTGCAGAGCTCACAATTTCATTTGAATCATCAACAATCGCATATCGCAAATTGTCAGTGTTTAACGATCGTTTAACATTGTAATACGTAAAAGGAAAATATGCTTTTTCAATTTTAACAGTTTCATATTTGCTGATGTCTTCTTTTAATCTGATATTTCTCGTATTGTGAAACAAGATATTCATTTATTTTATGTTTTAGTTTTTGTCTGAGTATGATGTCCAACAATTTTGCTTGATCCCTTATCAATTGATTTAAAATTGTAAAATAAAATTTTTAAAACTGCTAATACAATTACTGCAATTGCTATTACTATATGTTGTGTTAAAAATCTGAAAATACTTAATAAAATATTTACTATAATTCCTATTATTGTTAATATAATGTTTTTATAACATTAAAAGTTTTTCCAATAAAATTACTTTCTGGAGGTTTTATAGGTGTTTCTTTTTTAGCAGATTCTTTAGTTTCTTTTTTAGCTGATTCTTTAGTTTCTTTTTTAGCAGATTCATGAACTTGTGTTTTTGAGCCTGTAAATCGGTCAATTAAAGCTCCAATTGAAGCTAATATTGATATAACTGCTGTAATAATTGATGCAATAGTAATTCCTTTAATACGAAATAATTCAGTTAATTTAAATCTTAAAGGAATATTTTTTGTATGTAATAATGTACTTGCATAATCATTTTGATATTCTTGCATTTTTTTACTTTGCTCCCTTAAAGTTCTTTGAATTGAAATAATTCTTTTCTTGTAAAATTCTTTGTTATTAGTTTCAATTTTAAGATTTTCTTTATTATATTCTAATTTCTCAATTTCTTTTTTCATATCAATTTTCAATTTTTCTATCTGATGTAAAATATTACTTAATTTTATGAATTCTTGTCTATTTTCTTTTAATTGATCAAAAATATTATGTTCATCTAAATTTCTTCTTAATCTTACAGCAGATTTCACAGCAGCTTCAGGCTCTGCAATATCAAAAGTTTCTTTTTGTTGTGAGGGATTATATATTTCTTCATTTTGCTGATGAATATCATTGATAAAAGATGTTTCTAAATCTTCTCCTCTTGCTTCTAACTCTTGTTTTTTTTTAGTTTTTTCATTTCTATTTGTTCTCCTTGAGCTTGAGCTTGAGCTAATCTTTTATTCCAACTTCTAGATCTTGGAATTTCAAGTCCTGTTTCAAGTCTAGGTGTTGCTCCAGGTAAAATTTGTTTTCTAAAATATTTTTTAAATTCTGCAACTCCTTTTCCTTTAATTGTACTTGCAGCATATGGGTTTTTATCATTTTGTGTTAGTCTGATTTTCTCAGCATCATGTGATATAAAATATATATGTTCATTATCATCTACAAACAGTTTTGCTAAAATTTTATTTATATCATACTTAGGTATTATTTCACAATTATTTTTTTTCATATAACGATTTAAAAATTCTTCTTTTAAATCAAGTTGTGCGTTTTTCTCCAATATACTTTCATTAATTGTTGAAGGTACATATCCCGATGGGCCTGTTATATTTCCTTCTAACTCTCTTCCAGCTTCCTCATTTCCATTGAATGTAGTTTCATAATAATCCCATGGATCATCCTCTCCTCCCACAGCTCCCATATCTTCCATTCCTATGTCTTCAGCCATTTTATTTAATCAAATTTCCTAAAGCTCCAGATCCTATAACACTGCCTGCAATATACATTTGTTCATATTTTTTTTGAGGAATACTTGGAGAATAAAAATTTGATAATTCAGGTTTTTTATTAATGTCATCGTATTTTTGCAATGCATATTTCATATCAAGAATATCTGACTTTGCATGAAGAGCTTTTTGCCTTTGTTCATTTAAAAAATCTATATGTTTAATTCTTCGTTGATTCCATATAGTTGATTCTTTTTGTAATTTTTCTAATGCTAAATCATGTCTCTTTCTTTCAACTGCAGCATTATTTGCATCTAATGCATGATATACTGCATTCCCTCCAATAAACGCTGTTGCATTTGCTACAGCTCCAAATAATGTTGTTAAAATTATACTCGCCATTTATTTTATGATTTAAAAAAAAATATTTTTATTTTAATTTCATGAAATTTAAAAAAATTATTTTATAAAATTTATTCAAAAGGATTTTTTGTTGGAAGGCCTTCAGATTCTAGCCATGTTTTTATAGCATCGGCGATTCCTATAACAACTGCCAATTTTAGAAAATTTGTAAAACTTGGATGAGAAGGATCTCCAATATTTGCTTTAAAAGCTGCTTTTGCTAAAACTGCAAATCCTACTGTTATTCCAGATAAAACAGCAGCATTCATTGCTACATTTCCGATTTGTTTTGGATTTATCCATTTGCTTTCTTTACTCGCCATTCTTTATTTAATTTTTTTTTTAAATGTTTAGATCATCACGAATTTTTTCTTTTACAACATGTGTTATTTGTTTAGGAGCTTCTTTCATATTTGAAATAAAAAAATATACAATGGAAATTCCCACAATGCCCGCAGCTCCTATGTCTAAATATAAATAATTATTTTTTGGATTATCATCATCTATATGTTCTTCAATATGAACTTTCTTTTTGCCCCTGTTAGTTAAACCAACCTTTCGACCCCACTCAACTCGTTTAGGATCTTTTGGCTTTTCAGATTGTTTAGTAATTGTTTTTATCTCTGTTTTATCATCTGCCATTTATTTATAAATATTATTTGATTATTATAATATTTTAATAATCATTATTATAATATTTTAATAATCATTATTATAATATTTTAATAATCATTATTATAATATTATAATAATTATTATAATAATATTATAATATTACAATTAAAATACATTATTATTCACGGCCAATTTAACTTTTTAAAGAGTTCAAAATTTTTAACATCTGAAACTGTTACCTTCACAAAATAACCATTATCTAGCAGAAGTTTTTTCAAAATAATTTTATTGTGGAAAAAGTTTTTTCTATTACAACTATCTTCACCAAATTTATTTTTTAATTCATCATATTTTTCCAAAAAAGTTTTTTCCAATTTTGTATCAATATTTTTTTCTTGAATTAATTTTAAAAATTTTTCTCGATGAATATTCATAGTTTGAAATTCACGTGTTTCATGCATTCCATACCATGTGTTTACAATATTATTTATTTCCTCCACTCCGCAGTTATAACAAACTATTACTCCTACATCCTTTAAGAAAATATGTTCCTTTTCCAAACAATGTTTACATTTCCATGTTTCCATATTATACATTTTTATTATTTATATTTTTCTTTAAATCTTGGATTTCTCTTTCTACAATATAAAGTTTAATTTTTTGATTATAAACTTCATCTTTAATTCCAGATAAATAATAACAAAATAAACCTATACCAAATGTTATTGTTAAAAAATCTAAAACATCATTCACATTCTCCATTTATTATAAAAAATTATTTTTCCTCCAAAATTTCTTTTGGCGTTGCAATAATAGATTCAGCAGTATTTGATCCAATTGACATTGCTGCTAAAATTGTGGGATTCATAAACTGACCTAATTGTTTTTTTATTTCATTATTTACAATTATATTATCATTTAACTTCTCATGTAATTTTTGTTGTTCAACATTAGGAAATAAATATTTTACTCCTTGTGTATATCCAAATAACAAATTTTTAACTAGATCATCTGCTATTTGCGTATTATACAATGTTTGATATTCATTGTACATTTTTTCAACATTTGTTTCAGATGCTTTTTTAATTGTAGCTTCCGAAACTTTTATTCCCAATTTTGACAATAGACCTGATTTGTACAAATTTATCAATTCTGATCGCATACTGCTAGAAGAAGAAATTTCTTCTGCAAGTGTTTCGATATCATCTGCCATTTATTTTATATTTTAAAGGAACTGTTCTGCGTAATAAAAGTTTTTTTCCTTCATCTAATTCTAAAACAATTTTTTCTTTTTCATCTTTGGGCAATTCCGGACAATACGGAAAATTTATAGATTTAAATTTAATTGATGTTGGATATTCTAAATCTACTTCAAAATAATATCCTGTAGGAGAATCTTCGGGAATACAGTGGAACCTCGGTTGGGGACCACCTCGGTAACGGGACCACCTCACCTAAGTGGACCACTTTAGTCCAGTCCCGATTATTTCATCATTAATTTCCATTAACATGACCTCGGTAACAGGACCACCTCGGTATCCGGACTGGGACCACTCAAATTGGCAGTCCCAAAGACCAAAATTCACCACCTAAGTGGACCAGTGACCGTAAACTGAAAGACATCTGAACTGAGTAACTACCTGCTGCAATGATGTAAATGAGTTTAAGATCACCTTTATTTCATATTTTCTGGTTTGATTCAACTAGAATAATAATCACTTTAGTATTGACCTTCAGTTACACACTCAATTTGTTACATTTTGGGTACTGTATGTGTGCAGTTGTAGGCTTTCAATTGAGCTTGCAAAGCCAAAGGTGACAAACAGTTGACAATAACACCTTAATCACACATGAGGTGTTACTGACATTGAATTGTACAGAGGGCTCTACACAATCTTATTCCATCACATCCAAAGTAAGAAGATGAGATGAATTCAAGCGGTGCCGTGTCATCTTATTTCACATGACATGTGAGAAGATGGGGGTCAATTTAAGCACTGTCTTAGTATTTCATGACATGTGAGAAGATGAGATATTAATCTAAACAGTGTTATTTAAGTTTTGGCAAGAATACACTGTCATACATGTATTTCATATTTGGTCTGACAATTTCGGTAACAGAACCACCTCACCTAAGTGGACCACTTGCTCCAGTCCCTTGGGTGGTCCCCTTACCGAGGTTCCACTGTACTTAAAATTTGCTCCTTTGTCACTTCAAAATCAGGGATATATTTTTTAAAATTCTTTTCGGGTAAAAATTCCATCATTGCCCAACCGTATAAAATATTTGCATCGACATATAGTAGTTTATGATGTTCATCTGCTTTAACATATCTTGTTCCCATTATTCCGGATATTCCTCCTCTTATAGCTTTT
>NMRB01002399.1:0-12384 GCA_002633025.1 Notospermus geniculatus
TTCCAGCAATCGATGACCATGGATAGTCGTTCCTTCCGTGCTAAAAAGGTAAATTTTCCCTCAGACTCATTCGTTCATCATGCGTTTCATGGACGCAGCCATGTTTAATCAGCCATTGGCCAATCAGATTCGGATGCTCTGAGCTGGACACTCGCCACCTGGCGGTAACGAAAGTTTTGGCCTTTGCTACCAGACTCTCTCCTGTAAGAGAGAGAGGCTGGTGACGCGAGACTAAGACAGGAAAGCATTTTGTTCACAAATACCACTTGTATTCATTGTATTCTGAAATTGTACTCCTTCTGGGTGCCATCACCTGAGTTTATGTCATTGACTGATAATACTGATCAGATCATAAAAATACTTCTTGGTGTGTTTAGCTTTATCTTATCTGTACTGATCCTTCAACATTCACCATGAGAGTCATAGTCCATAACCATGGAGACTTGTCACAGAGGTGAGCACAATGGCCCTAGCCATTTCATTAAGGGTTTAATTTGGGCACTTTGCCAAATTATTACACCGTTAAACGGTGCAATCAGTATGTAATTGAGAGGCCTGCGAATTTGGGGCAAAATATTCGCTGCGCGAATATCTTCAGCATCTCTCGATGTGGCAGCAATGCATGCACGTTTTTATCGTGCGGTTTTTAGCTCACTGGGGTGAGCTATTACAATGGTGCAGCGTCCGTCGTCGTCGTGGTGCGTTAGCAGGGCACGTTTCGTAACCGCCAGAGCTATTGATCTGAAACTTGGTACATATATACCCCTAGGTCAGATGACCCATGACACCAAGTTTCGGTCCGATTCGACTCTTACCTTGGCCACCAGGTGGTGGAAACCGAAAACACAAAAAGTGCAATAACTCCTGAACTAATGACTAGATCTTCTCCAAATTTTTATCATAGTTGTATCTAATAAGGATACATAACATATGTAACGGGTTTTTGATTTGACCTACTTTTCAAGGTCACAGGAGTCAAAGTTCGACAAAAATGATGAACCTGCCAAAGTTTGTCATTATTTCACCAAGCGACTTCATATCTTGCATAAACATGCACTGGAGGGGTACCTTTAAAAAGACCAAGTTTCGGCCCGAGTGGACATCCAATATGGCCGCCAGGTGGCGTAACCCGAAAATCATCAAAGTGCTGTAACTCAGGGACAACTTGACCCAAAGCGCTCCAATGTGCTATGTGGCCCTCTGCAGATGACCTTTATGTGCATGTGAAGTTCTGGCCCAATCGGACATCCAATATGGCCGCCAGGTGGCGTACACCGAAAATCGTCAAAGTGCTGTAACTCAGGAACGACGTGACCCAAAGCCCCGGTGGTGGGGGTCACTCCCCATAAAGTATGTTGCACATCAGCGTACCAAAAATTGCGGGTAAAGGGGTGTTTTTCGAGCCGCATCGGCGGGTCCCGCGCGGGGCCGAATAAGCCCCCCTATTTCACCCATAACCCCGCAGAAAGCTCACAGGAATACATAAAAAGACACTCTCCAGACCCAAAGCGCTCCAATGTGCTATGTGGCCACCTGCAGTTGACCTTTATGTGCACGTGAAGTTCCAGCCCGATCGGACATCCAATATGGCCACCAGGTGGCATAACCCAAAAATCATCAAAGTCCTACCTGGGAATGACTTGACCCAGATTCCTCATAACTGATATGTACCTCCCTCTATCATTAGACTATTATGTCCAACCCAGTGAGCACATGGTCCATGGACCATTTCATGTATGTTGATACCTCATGACATGACGCTTCTCGCTATTGAAAATCGACCGGATCTGATTCCTACTTTGGCCACCAGGGGGCACATAGTGAAATGACAAAATTGGCGATTACTCCTAAACTAGTCATCAAAACTTCATGAAATTTTTAGCTCACCCGTGAGCTATAGTCGTCAGTCAGCGTCCGTCGTCGTCGTCGTTAGCAGGGCACGTTTCGTGACCGCTGGAGCTATTGATCTGAAACTTGGTACATATATACCCCTAGGTCAGATGACCTATGACACCAAGTTTCGGTCCGATTCGATTCTTGGCTTGGCCTCCAGGTGGCCACAACGAAAACCACAAAAAGTGCAATAACTCCTTAACTAATGAATGGATCATCTCCAAATTTTTATCATAGGTGTATCTAATTAGGATACATAACATATGTAACAGGTTTTTGGTTTGAGCTACTTTTCAAGGTCACAGAGGTCAAAGTTCGATAAAAGTAACGAACCAGCCGCAGTTCTTAATTATTTCACCGAGAGTCTTCATATCTTGCATAAACGTGTATTAGAGGGGTACCTTCAAAAATAATCAGGAATGGCTTGACCCAGATTGCTCAAACTTGATATTTACCTCCCTCTTGATGACCTTTACAAGCACGTCAAATTTCGGCCTGATTAAACATCCAATATGGCCACCAGGTGGCGTAACCCGAAAGTCATCAAATGTGCTATAAATCAGGAACGACTTGACCCAGAGTGCTCAAATGTGCTATGTGGCTCCCTCTAGATGACCTTTATGTGCATGTGAAGTTTTGGCCCGATCGGACATCCAATATCATGGCCGCCAGGTGCCATAACCCCAAAATCATCTTTGAAGTCCTGCAACTTGGGAATGACTTGACCCAGATTGCTCATAACGGACATGCACCTCTCTCTGCCATTACACTATTATGTTCAAACGGGTGAGCACATGGTCCATTCACCATTTCATTATGGTGGGTGTATCCAGTCAGGGTACACAACATATCACACGGGTTTTTCATTAGACCTACATTTCAAGGTGACAGAGGCCGAGGGGTTATGCCCGCAACAGCGTGGCTATTTTTGATTACACCTACATTTCAAGGTCGCAGAGGTCAAAATCTGAAATCTGATTGGTCAACGACGTTAACGCTCTAACTTGAGAATGCTTTGGAATTTTCGTCTCACATTTTGTATGTTGATACCTCATGACATGACGCTTCTCGCTATTGAAAATCGGCCGGATCTGATTCCTACTTTGGCCACCAGGGGGCACATAGTGCAAACACAAAATTTGCGATTACTCCTAAACTGGTCATCGAAACTTCATGAAATTTTTATGGTGGGTGTATCCAGTCAGGGTACACAACATATCAGACAGGGTTTTGATTAGACCTACATTTCAAGGTCGCAGAGGTCAAAAGCTGAAATCTGATTGGTCAACGACGTGAACGCTCTAACTTGAGAATGCTTTGGAATTTTCGTCTCACATTTTGTATGTTGATACCTCATGACATGACGCTTCTCGCTATTGAAAATCGGCCGGATCTGATTCCTACTTTGGCCACCAGGGGGCACATAGTGAAATGACAAAATTTGCGATTACTCCTAAACTAGTCATCGAAACTTCATGAAATTTTTATGGTGGGTGTATCCAGTCAGGGTACACAACATATCAGACGGGTTTTTGATTAGACCTACATTTCAAGGTCGCAGAGGTCAAAAGCTGAAATCTGATTGGTCAACGACGTGAACGCTCTAACTTGAGAATGCTTTGGAATTTTCGTCTCACATTTTGTATGTTGATACCTCATGACATGACGCTTCTCGCTATTGAAAATCGACCGGATCTGATTCCTACTTTGGCCACCAGGGGGCACATAGTGAAATGACAAAATTTGCGATTACTCCTTAACTAGTGCAATTACCTAAAACCACCAGCCCTCCAGGTAACAAATTAATTATGTACAGTAAACATCGCATAAGTCGGGAGTCGAATAACTCGGATAATCGCCTAACTCGGATGACCTCGCGAGGTCCCGATTTTTTCCAACGTTAATTCCATTAAAAATCATCGCATAACTCGGATTCTGTAAGTCGGATTTTCGCCTAAGTCGGATGAAAATTTGAGTCCCAGTGTAATACATTTCCATTAAAATCTTGTTGCATAAGTCGGATGAGCATAGGCTATCCACACAATCTAATACACACATTCACAACATTAGACAAATGCATTTGAACCTGCCGAGAGGAACACTTTTCCGTTGACTATGATCGGCAGTTTCCGTCAGCTGTCGCGTTTCTGAGAAGAAATGCGCCATCAAGATCAACAAGTATTAAAGCAGGGGCTTTATTAATGAAGCACACAGGGCTATAATACCCTTAGGGTCGTATTCATAAAGCGGTTCTATCGTTAGAACCATCTTAGGCCGGTTCCAAGTACAGTGTTTGACGATACCTGGAACCGGCCTAAGACGGTTCCAATGATAGAACCGCTTTATGAATACGACCCTTAGTGTCCTCTTAAAATCTATTTTTGTTGTTCCCAACACAATAGTTTTAGAGGGCCCTAAGAGCAGGTAGCCTTAAGTGTGTTCCATGAATATGGTCTCAATCTTTTTGGCAGTTCTGAGTTCATTACCAATGTCGCACAAGTCAGATTTTCTCCGACTTGTACGTCTAAGTCGGATGAAAATCTGACTTACACGCAAGTCGGAGAAAATCCGACTTACACATAAGGCGGATTTTCTCTAAGTCGGACAAAATTAGCTGGCCCACTTGCATCCGACTTATGCGATGTTTACTGTACAACTACTTCATTTCAGCTTCATTACAGGGTATACCACTTCCCATATCTTCTTTCAGTAAAACACACATGTCGAGGGGTTACGCCCGCAACAGCGTGGCTATTTTTTTCATCTTCGCAGTGCATGCGTTCTTGTGTTTTTACGTGGTCGATGGTCAGCCCTTCATTTTGGACCTTGGTTCCTCATTTTGCGGGCAGACTGAATATATGCAGTAATGGTCAGGAGATGGGAATGATCATGCTGGCACTTGTATGTATTACGCCCACAAATAAATCTATAGTTTGAAAAAAGGGGTCATCTCAAAATTACCTGTGGCCACAAAAGACGAACATGTTTCATCTCTCCCTAGACCCCCTCCCCCGTAAAGAGACTAACAAGACCATCTTCTGGCATCATCAATTTTATTTGGTTGGAAACTATCAAAACTAGGTGGCCAAAATATGTCACTCTTAGGAATGTTAGGGACCTGTACAGGCGAATATTTTCCCATGTGCCGCTGCGAATAGGCACATGCAGTATTATATCTAGGATTTCAGAAGGGCATGGTGCAAACTTTGTGAAAAGGGCACTTCAACCAAGAAAAGGGCACTTTTCATTCGTGACATTTCTACTAACGGAATTTGAGAAGCTCTCCCTGTAACTCCAGTCAACAGCCAATTTAAGCCAGTTTCTAAGGTGATATGAACGAAAGGGACCATGACAGAGGGTCCGGGGGGGGGGGTACTAAAACCTAAAAAAAAATAATTTTTTTTAGGGGCATGGCGCTTAAGGGGGATAAAAAGGGCACAGTGGCGCCCCCTTTAGGGGCATGGCACGGCGCCACTCTAAAATGGCCTAGATATAACACTGGACATGCGAATTCTTTAGGTCGCGATTTCAGTGCGAATAATATACGCATGTTGTGTCCGAATTTGAAATTCGCGCCGGCTGTCGATCATGTTGGTGGGCGAATGTGAGGCGTTTTCTGCGCGATTCTGTTGCCAATCAGGCCTCTCAATTACATGCTGATCATTACACCCTGTATTTTTCCAGCCTAATTTGGGCACCTCATTACCTCACTGGGGTGAGCTATTACGATGGTGCAGCGTCCGGCGTCGTCCGTCGTGGTCCGTTAGCAGGGCACGTTTCGTAACCGCTGGAGCTATTGATCTGAAACTTGGTGCATATATACCCCTAGGTCAGATGACCCACGACACCAAGTTTCGGTCCGATTTGACTCTCAGTTTGGCCACCAGGTGGCGGAAACGAAAAACACAAAAAGTGCAATAACTCCTGAACTAATGACTAGATCATCTCCAAATTTTTATCATAATATAAGGGGTTTTTGATTTGACCTACTTTTCAAGGTCAAAGAGGTCAAAGTTCGACAAAAGTGACGAACCTGCCACAGTTTGTCATTATTTCACCGAGCGACTTCATATCTTGCATAAACATGCATTGGAGGGGTACCTTAAAAAATACCAAGTTTCGGCCCGATTGGACATCCAGTATGGCCACCAGGTGGCGTAACCTGAAAATCAAGTACAGTAAACCCTCGCTATAACGTACACGTCGGGATCCACGCAAAATGTACGTTATAGCGAGGTGTACGTTATAGCGAGGAAGGCTTTTGGCGTGTCCATTTTGAATGGCGAACGTGCACAGGGACCACGGTGGTGCATGTATGCCGACCGTCGCATACAGACTATTTGACGGCGGTACCAGTTTTCGCGGGTCTTACGGCGATCGCCGCGACTGCTTCACGAATATCGCAAAAAAGAAACAATTGGTACTATTCTATGATTTAGTTTGGATTTTACCACAATATTTACATTTGGCAGCATCCAAGTACTGCGCCGCAAACTGGGTCAGACGGCAAACTGGGCATTGGTACCATTTTCGCGAATCCGGAATAGATCTACGCATGCGTGCGGTGCCTGCTGGGAAGGTGCCTTGGCAGGGATATTGTCCATTTAATAGTAACTTGAGAGCGTATCTGACGAACCTTTCATTCTTATGATGATGAATTGTCATAATCAGGCCTACTTACAGTCATAACAGCCAAACAAACTAAGCATGAAGACAACTCGTGTTAATTGACCCAAGCTCATTAGCGTGGTGTGACGGGCAGACATACAGTTTACAGTACATTATTGTACAAAGTATACACTTAACATGTACAATGATCGGCTGAGTCTGCTGAGTGCGGGCGATTTCAAGGAAATATAACATTTTGGGTAAAAATTTGGGGTCCATGGAAAATGTACGTTATATCCGGGAGTACGTAATAACGAGGTACGTTATAGCGTGGGTTTACTGTAAGTGCTATTACTCGGGAACGGCTTGACACAGAGTGCTCAAATTTGATATTTACCTCCATCTAGATGACCTTTACATGCATGTCAAATTTCGGCCTGATTTGACTTCAAACATGGCCACCAGGTGGCGTAACCCAAAAATCATCAAAGTGCTGTAACTCAGGAATGCCTTAACCCAAAGCGCTCCAATGTGCTATGTGACCCCCTGCAGATGACCTTTATGTCCATGTGAAGTTTCGGCCCGATCGGACATCCAATATGGCCGCCAGGTGGCATAACCCGAAAATCATCAAAGTCCTACCTGGGAATGACTTGACCCAGATTGCTCATAACTGATATGTACCTCCCTCTGTCATTAGACTATCATGTCATTGTCCAACCCAGTGAGCACATGGTCCATGGACCATTTCATTTTAGTCAAGGTGACAGCCATGCACACACCCACAATCATGACAATGGACATTTGGAAGCCAAAATCAGAACACGGCCACCACACTCACTCAGACAGTCATCTCAGATTTTCCTTATGGTAGAGGATTATTCAGGCATGAGAGTAGATGGCTGGGCAAAATATTCCACTTGATTCTTGCTGACACCCTCTGTGTCTGTAGTTATTAACACACACTGCAGAAAATTCTTTTAAAAATGTGTAGTTGTTACTGATACACCCTGTACCAAGCAGCAGCGTCGCCATCTGGTGTTAACCTGATGACTCATGCACACACTGCCCTGCATGCATTAGTGCCACATGTCCAGTTTTCCCGCCAAAAGATCGTCGATGACCAATGCGGCTATGGATTGAGATATGTTATTTAAGTAAATACCTCCTTTGTGGAAATAATCTAGGAAATAAATTTGATATGACTGGAAAGTGATTTTTTTCTGCATTACAGCCAAATAGATTGTACAGGAATTCAGTCAGGGGTTTGAGAGAAATGGACTTGGAAACATGACAAGCTCTGTCAGATTAAATGTTGAAGTCGGGTCACCTGCAGCATTTGACGATCTTCAACTGCCGTATGAAGTTTGTCTGAGCTGTTTTGATGGGGAATGCAGTAACGCTTGTGGAAAATTCTGGCAGGGTGACTTGGCCACCAGGACCTAATTTGGGCACCGTTTTAAGAGAGGTGAGCTTCTCCCATGGTGTGTCGTCCGTCGTCGTTAACAGGGGTGGCACGTTTCTGAACCACTTGGGTTACAAACTTGAAATTTGGTGTACAGGTACCCTATGGTAAAAACTATCTCTGGACCGAAACTGAGCGCTGCTGCTAGTACACTCTGGCCTGTAGGGGGCACTTTGTGAAAACCTTCTTTCGGCCGTATCTCCTGAACGCTGTTAGCTAGAACCACAAAACTTTTATGGTGGGTTCCTCTGATGAGACCTCATCACATAAATCCCGGGTTTTTGATTTGACCTACTTTTCAAGGTCACAGAGGTCAAAGTTCAAAATTCACTGTTTGGTGGCACGTTTCATGGCTATTTGACATAGAGTATTGTGATTTAGTGTGAAGATATATCTAGGCACCCTGCACGAATGCACCAAATTTCAACTCGATCGAACTTCAAATATGGCTGCCAGGAAGCCATCTTGAAAAATGGACTTTGACCCACATTTTATAAATAGGAGTAGCTAGGATGTTTTAATATGTATCTAGGTACCATATAAATATATTGTAAATTTCAGTCAGATTCGACGTCAAATATGGCTGCCTGGGAGCCATCTTGAAAAATGGACTTCGACCCACACCTCATAAGTAGTGGGAGCTAGGATGCTTTAACCGTGCCTAAATATGTGTCTTGGTACCGTCTACTTATATGCCAAATTTCGGTTCGATTGGACTTCAACATGGCTGCCAGGTGGCCATCTTGAAAAATTGACTGTGGCCATATCTCATCGGTAGTAAATGTTATTATGTTGCAATGTTGTCTAAATATCTATGCAAGTATCCTGTACATTCCTGCTGGAATTTCAGTCCCAACGAACGTCACCAGGTGACCAGGTGGCCATCTTGAAAAATAGAATTTTTGACATCTGTGACCTAGACAGGAAAGCATTTTGTTCACAAATACCACTTGTATTCATTGTATTCAGAAATTGTACTCCTTCTGGGTGCCATCACCTGAGTTTATGTCATTGACTGATAATTAATACTGATCAGATCATAAAAATACTTCTTGGTGTGTTCAGCTTTATCTTATCTGTACTGATCCTTCAACATTCACCATGAGAGTCATAGTCCATAACCATGGAGACTTGTCACAGAGGTGAGCACAATGGCCCTGGCCATTTCATTAAGGGTTTAATTTGGGCACTTTGCCAAATTATTACACCGTTAAACGGTGCAATCAGTATGTAATTGAGAGGCCTGCGAATTTGGGGCAAAATATTCGCTACGCGAATATCTTCAGCATCTCTCGATGTGGCAGCAATGCATGCACGTTTTTATCGTGCGGTTTTTAGCTCACTGGGGTGAGCTATTACAATGGTGCAGCGTCCGTCGTCGTTGTCGTCGTCGTGTTCCGTTAGCAGGGCACGTTTCGTAACCGCCAGAGCTATTGATCTGAAACTTGGTACATATATACCCCTAGGTCAGATGACCCATGACACCAAGTTTCGGTCCGATTCGACTCTTAGCTTGGCCACCAGGTGGCGGAAACCGAAAACACAAAAAGTGCAATAACTCCTGAACTAATGACTAGATCTTCTCCAAATTTTTATCATAGGTGTATCTAATAAGGATACATAACATATGTAACGGGTTTTTGATTTGACCTACTTTTCAAGCTCTAGACTTTTCAAGCTCTAGTCTTTTCTAGAGTTTCAGATTGTAAAGTTCCACTTGAAAAAGACCCCGGTTGGGGTCGAAAATTCGTGAATTCTGGAGATTGACTTCTTGCTTATTACCTACTTTTCAAGGTCACAGAAGTCAAAAGTTGGACAAAAATGACGAACCTGCCACAGTTTGTCATTATTTCACCAAGCGACTTCATATCTTGCATAAACATGCACTGGAGGGGTACCTTTAAAAAGACCAAGTTTCGGCCCGAGTGGACATCCAATATGGCCGCCAGGTGGCGTAACCTGAAAATCAAGTAACTGCTATTACTCAGGAACGATTTGACGTAGAGTGCTCAAATTTGATATTTACGTCCCTGTAGATGACCTTTACATGCATGTCGAATTTCGGCCTGATTTGACTTCCAACATGGCCACCAGGTGGCGTAACCCAAAAATCATCAAAGTGCTGCAAACTCTCAGGAACGACTTAACCCAAAGTGCTCCAATTTGCTATGTGGCCCCCTGCAGATGACCTTTATGTGCATGTGAAGTTTCAGCCTGATCGGACATCCAATATGGCCACCAGGTGGCGTAACCCGAAAATCATCAAAGTGCTGTAACTCAGGGACAACTTGACCCAAAGCGCTCCAATGTGCTATGTGGCCCTCTGCAGATGACCTTTATCTGCATGTGAAGTTCTGGCCCAATCGGACATCCAATATGGCCGCCAGGTGGCGTAAACCAAAAATCGTCAAAGTGCTGTAACTCAGGAACGACGTGACCCAAAGCCCCGGGGGGGTCACTCCCCATAAAGTATGTTGCACATCAGCGTACCAAAAATTGCGGGTAAAGGGGTGTTTTTCGAGCCGCATCGGCGGGTCCCGCGCGGGGCCGAATAAGCCCCCCTATTTCACCCATAACCCCGCAGAAAGCTCACAGGAATACATAAAAAGACACTCTCCCCCTGCCTTAAGCCCTCCCCTGCCTAGTGTGGTCCATGTGTCCCGCAAAAAAAGCCCTTTGAAACGTCTTTCCCCGTGCGTCAAATTACACAGCCATTAGGGTGGGGATTGCAGAGTACCCAGCTTTAGGGGGTGGGGATTGAAAAGTACCCAGCCAAAAGGGGTGGGGATTCAAAATTGCTGTTACCAGCTGAAAGGGGATTACCAGCTGCTCAGTGATTTGCATTATCCATTCTGGTTTTTTCCTACAAATCTGGAAGTTGACTTCCTTTTATATTCTTTTACTTTGTGTTGACCTTCGTGCATCTTTTCGCTTTGTGCTTGTTATGTATTACACATGTCATATTTATTAAACCCTTTTCTTTCAGGTAAATCAGTTTCTCCTTATTACATCCACTCTCTTAATTAGGTCCAGCAAGCATTTGTGGTGCTTGGACACCATTCTTTCCTTAATTGCTCACTCATCCTGTCTACACAGGTGTTAGTTCTTCATTTGGGTTTCAGCTCAGTCTTTTCTAGAGTTTCAGATTGTAAAGTTCCACTTGAAAAAGACCCCGGTTGGGGTCGAAAATTCGTGAATTGTGGAGATTGACTTCTTGCTTATTATCATTTTGTGTGTCAATTTTGTGCTTTTCTGTATCTTGGACCAGCTGAAAGGGGCTTAATGAAAACAGTGGAGTACACTGATGTGCAACACACTTTATGGGGAGTGACCCCCCCCCCCCCNAATATGCTATGTGGCCCCCTGCAGATGACCTTTATGTGCATGTGAAGTTCCGGCCCGATCGGACATCCAATATAGCCGCCAGGTGGCCCCCCCCAAATCATCAAAGTCCTACTCGGGAATGACTTGACCCAGATTGCTCATCCCTCTGTCATTAGACTGTTATGTCCAACCCAGTGAGCACATGGTCCATGGACCATTTCATTATTGTGTGGATACTTGATTGAACATGATCATTATTGCTTTCGGGAAAAAAGAGAACCAAGTCATGAAGTTGGTGTCAGGCCAGATTCACCATCATGGATGTTCGCTGATGTAAACATTAAAATTAGGCCACAATCTTTGCTCAGTAAACATCGTTTTTTCACCAAAACTCACTCAAGTATTTTTACTCTTATCAACAAATGAATACAATCTTTTATAAACAAACCTTGATTCATAAAATACGATGAAATTGACTGAGATTTTGACGGTTTTTATCAGGTTCCTCTCGTCGGTAAGACTTCCATCCCATAATATGGCTATGAAATTTGCATAAGGCAGGTTGATGAGTCGGCCTATTTCCCGACTTTCTTGACAATGTGTTCATGAATGAATCGAAATTTTATCCGAGGAAATAGACTTTGGATTTGTTTATTTACTACAGATGCCCCAAAGTTGCTAAATCAGCATGCAAGCAGAGTACATGTATATAGCACCCCGCACGTGGCATATATTCTAATTTGAGCTGTCAATCAAACTAGGCCGTGCCTCCGGCCAGCTGACTTTAAAATGGTGTCGCGCTGATTGTTGATGTTCGTCGACTTGTGTAATCGATAAAATCTACACACCTCGATGCCAGATGTCGTCAGCTTGTATCCTAGTATCCCACATGAAGATGGCTTGAATGCCCTCTCGGCATTCTTGACTAAACAGGGCCTACCAGAGGGCGTGATCAAGGACATATGTACGCTGGCCCATTTTGTCCTATCTAAGAATGCCTTTGAATTCCACTCAAGGTTTTTCTTACAGGTCTCAGGAACTGCGATAGGAACTAAAATGGCCCCCTCGTACGCTATCATTTTCATGCACATGCT
>NMRB01002399.1:29108-39388 GCA_002633025.1 Notospermus geniculatus
TACTTCCATGACCTAGTGACCTACTTAAAGACCAGTTGAGCCAAGGTAGTGATGTTTGGTATCAAACTGATGATAATGAAGTGTAGGTTTGAACTGACCTACTTCCATGACCTAGTGACCTACTTAAAGACCAGTTGAGCCAAGGTAGTCATGCTTTATCGAACTAAAGGTAATGAAGTGTAGGTCTGAACTGACCTATGGTAGTGAAGTGTATGTTTGAACTGACCTACTTCCATGACCTAGTGACCTACTTAAAGACCAGTTGAGCCAAGGTAGCCATGTTTGGTATCAAACTAAAGGTAATGAAGTGTATGTTTGAACTGACCTACTTCCATGACCTAGTGACCTACTTAAAGGTGTAATTCTCTTTGTTTTTTATACCGGTAATAAAATCCATTGGACCCAGTCAGTTTACAGTTCCACCTCTCCTTTAGCATGCTTCATTACACCTACAACTACACAGGTCAACTGTCAGCTGAGCGCCAGGCCCATGGGCCTCTTGTTGTCAGTCACCTTCTGCCCAGTAGGCCTAGGTAGGCCGTCCATTCCATCTGTACTTTATCACTATAAAGCCATGGTTGCAATGCAAGCACCACAGGTTTAACTGGATCTGTAGAGCAAGGACATGAAGGAACGGAGGACAGCCCAACTGAATTGGTGTGCAGCATCTCCAGCGTAGCTTCAAGGCCGCCAGGCCTCTAGTTTAAATAATAACTGCACTGTTCAAATCGAATTCTTAGGCGCCGAAAAAACTAGGTGTACGGTAGGCCTGCGCCATGTAGGCCCACCGGTAGCCTAGCCTAGACCTAGCATGTCTGGGGCCTACATTTAGGTCTCAATCCGCACATCAATACTGCAGTCGCGTGTTGCTTACCAACACCGAGTCGCGTGTTACTTTCAGTCAACAGCTGAACGAAGCAAGGACGATTCACGTGTTCGTTCTATCGGCTGAAGACCAGATTCCGCTGGGTTCCGTTGTTTCCTCTGGTTCCGCTAATTCGACATGGCCATCATGGATGGTTGGCCTTGTAGGCCTACAGTAGGCCTACCGGTACCGGTGGTAGGCTAGGCTAAACAGGCCTGTTTTATGTCTTAAACGGCTTAAGTGGCTTAAATTGGTGGTTCAAAGGATGAGCCGGTCATTCAGGAGCCAGTGATTTTTTGCAGTGTGCTAAAACATAAAAACTTGCCATAAAAATGTCTCACATAAGGCCTAGGCCTACCGTTAGGCCTAGGCCTAACCTAACAATCAGTAATATTATATTGCATTATATACATGTATACCGGAACTGAGCCTTGGCTTACTTTTGGCAGAATACTAACTAGGCCTAGGCTAATTTTCAGAAAAGAAAAAAAATGACTTTTGGCCTAGCATGCCCATGTCCATGCCTAGGCTATTGCTTACCAACCTTGGGTCCAGGTTTATGAATCATCATGTTTCATACTGTGGGATAGGCCTAGGAGCCTGGAAACCTGGAGCTGATATCTCGAGGTTTGTCGTGAACAGGGTTTTTAAAGTTTTTGTTTTTGTGCCCAGTAAGTAGGGGAGAGTGGGCCGGCAGACCTAATGAGCCAGGGCCTCTCCAGGCCGTTCGAAACCGCTAGGAATAGAAGCTTGAAACTTGGTGTACAGGTAGCCTATGGTGAAAAGTATCTCTGAACGTAAACTTAGCGCTGCCAGTTTTACACTCTGGCCTGTAGGGGCACTTTGTGAAAACCTTCTTTTGCCCGTATCTCCTGAATGATGCTAGGTAGAACCGTGATACTTTTATGGTGGGTGCCTCTGATGAGACTAGGCCTACATCACATAAATCCAGGGTTTTTGATTTGGCCCACTTTTCAAGGTCACAGAGGTCACAGTTCAAAATCCACTGTTTGGTCGCACATTTCATAGTCAAAATTCATTCATTACGTCAGTTAAAGATGTCACAGTAATTTGGTATAGCTGGGTGAAGATGGTCTTTATTATCTGGTCATATTGTCTTTATTTAATTTTGTCATTTCAGATTCTTTGCCAAAGACACCCCCTATTTCCTTCATGGGGAAGAAGCCAAAACATTCTCGTCAGAGAAATCTCCACCTGAGATATTCAAAGATAAAATACTTTGATGTGATGTGTTCAGCTTTATCTTGTCTGAACTGATCCTTCATCATTCACCATGTGTGTCACAGTTTACTTTACCACAGAGACTTATCATGTGAGCAATGACCCTGGCCATTTCATTCAAGGAAAATTACCATCTTTGGGCATGGTCCTGACCTCCACCACATAATTATTTTTCGTCAAGTTCAGGATATACTCAATCCTCATTATCAGAATTATCAAAAACACTCCCTTCTGAATCATTTATTATGGAAAAAATTCCCCGCCAGAAGCTTTTTCAAACAGTGAAAAGTTGTGATTCACTGGCCCCGGCCGCCATTTTGTCATTGAGACATCCAGTTGCTGCTAAGTTCAGAACCTCATACACACTACAGGCGGAACGAAAGTAGTGTAAATGTACAGCAGTCATTGTAAAGTATGCCTGGGGACGAGGTTTATTCAGCTTAAATTACAATAAAACCTCACAAACAGGCATGAAAATCGGCATATGCTGTGCCCGCATATATTCGGGAGTGACCATTTAGGAACATGGGCAGTCAGACGAATATGTTCGTGAGTGACCATGAACAGGTTAATCAAATAAGCATGTTTTTAATTGTTTTCAGTAGTTATGTAATAAGAAATTACATTTTTGATGTAAATTAACACAAAATGGGTCAAAATACATAAAAATGCCATTTCCAATTATGTAACTGGTTAAAAACTACAAAAAAATGCTCATGTGATTAAGAGGCACCATGTTTCTATCTGTTGGTAATACATTTATGGGGTGTAAATCCAACCATTCAAAGGTTAGCTGTACATCGGGTTCCATTGTCCTGTACAAACCTCAGTTCTTGGGTCCAGTGATTTGCACTTATTATGACCTCCACACACTCTCGGAGTGTGGAGGTCATATTGTTTTCACAGGGTTTCTTTCTATGTGTCTCCCCAATTTTCATTTTCTTGAGCTAGCCTCGAAAACCGCTGATCGTACCAACCTGAAACTTACAGCAGGTCTGCAGTGGGGAATTATCTAGAGACGAGATTAGCGATTTTGAAATTTGTTCGGCGGTTTCCGAGTTTTGGGGCATTTTAGGCGAAAAATTCCCTAATTTATTCAGCGGGATGACGTCAGTAATTTATTCCGTTGCTATGATGTCGCGTCGTATTGCTGAACGACGACCGTGGCGACGTCGAGATCACGACGTGATCACGCGTGTTTGTACTGTTGCTTGGGGCTGGCGTGCTGGTCAGATGAATCGCCAAAAACACAGTAAAATACTGGGCCTATGCCAAAAACGCCAAGGGCAGTAGGATGTAGGCCTACATCAAATACCGGTACGGCCATCTCGCTCGCTATTTATTGCCAGCCTTCATTGGCGGGCTCCAATTTTTAGCTCACCTAGGGTGAGCTCTTGTCGTGGGTCTGCGTCCGTCGTCGTCGTCCGTCGTGTTCCGTTAGCAGGGCACGTTTCGTAACCGCTGGAGCTATTGATCTGAAACTTGGTACATATATACCCCTAGGTCATATGACCTATGACACCAAGTTTCGGTCAGATTCGACTCTTAGCTTGGCCACCAGGTGGAGGAAACCAAAAACACAAAAAGTGCAATAACTCCTGAACTAATGACTGGATCACCTCCAAATTTTTATCATAGGTGTATCTAATGAGGGTACATTACATATATAACAGGTTTTTTGTTTGACCTACTTTTCAAGGTCACAGAGGTCAAAGTTCAAAATTTTGCCTTTAAGTGGCACTTTCCTAACCGCAGGTGCTATTGACCTGAAATTTGGTACATATATTACCCTAGGTCAGATGACCTATGACCCCAAGTTTCGGTCCGATTTGACTCTTAGCTTGGCCACCAGGTGGCGGAAACCAAAAAGACAACAAGTGCAATAACTCATGAACTAATGAGTGGATCCTCTCCAAATTTTTATCATTGGTGCTTCTAATGAGGATGCATGACATAAGTAAGAGGTTTTTGATTTGACCGACTTTTCAAGGTCACAGAGGTCAAAGTTCAAAATTTAGTCATNTCTGAGCACCTTACTGAGCGGATCAGCTCTGCCTGCAAGAGGCGGGAAATTCAAACTCTCACTGAAATAACAGTGATTTATGTGATGTAGAACGAATATTGACGTCAATCATTTGGTGTTTACAATGCATAGGCATTAGCTATTGTGGAAATATATCCTGTTTAACCCCTTCCTGATCCTACACAAGCTGGATAGGTACACTTGTTGCTTTTTAACCCATTATTACCAAAAACTAATATGGGGACTAAAATTGTCCAGGGGCAGCAGCCATTATCCTAACTGTTGTTGAGAGCCCAACTTCAATAGTGGAATAAGGAATGTGCTATTTATCAGGGATTCTGCCAGGATTGTCAAGGAGGGGGAGAAAAAAATGTCAAAAAAAAATTTTTTTGAAAAAAAATTGAAAAATTTTTTTTTTTGTTTTTTTGTTCAAAATGGCCTCCAGTGTCATTTTTTACACGCCAAAGTGCAAAATTAGTCTTCCTTCTGCACAAAGCACAAAATACACTTATTTGGAAGGAAAATACACCTAATTTTGAGGCATACCGGTAGTTTAAAATACACTTTGAACCCCCCCAAAATACACTAAGTTATACCTAGGAGTACACAGTTGGACGATAAAGGGTTGGCAGCCCTGTGTAACTGGATTGTCTCCAAATTTTTATCAGGTGCATCTAATGAGGATGCATGACCCTGGAACATTTCGATTTAACATTCATCATTTGTTTTTCTGGTACGTTCACCCAGGTGAGCACATGGTCCATGGACCATTTCATTTGCTCTCGTTTTCCTGTCATCTGGTCATGGGCGCCATTTTCGTTCCTACTGATTCACGCTTGCGCATTTTCTGGCTGACGTCATCACATAAATTATCCCGGAAGCACTGATGTCACGCACCCGATGCATGTTCCAGGAACAGCCATCTGGCCCATCAGCCATGTCAGCGATCAAAAATGTAAACACAGACTGTGCAGCACGGCATGTATCTGTGCATGGGGCGGCATGCGTGCTCGCGTCAGTTTCCGATGACGGGTGGCGGCTTAACTTCAGCCACAGCATGTTCAGTCGCAGGATTATCATTGAACTTGACGCAACAAGTCTCAAGGATGGCGAAACGTGTTGAGGAGTCTTCTTGCTGTCATGTCTGCGTGGTGGGCCTTGGAGTTACACGTCACCACCATCCTCCCACAGCAGGGCTTTGGTCTCGCTCCTCTTCATACACTCCACACAAAGCCCTGTTGAAATTGTGCCTCCCAGGCAAGCATGAGGCGGTCAGAAAACCATTGCCCAATCAGAATGCAGCATATTTAGGGTGTGAATACTAAATAATTATGACTCGTAATAACAATCAAAAATAATTAGAATCTTTCCTATACATAGGAAGAACCTCTGTGATAAAATTTAGTCAATTTTGGAAAGATGTAAGTGATTTGTAAAGCACAAAACTTTAAAGTCAAACGGGGTGAAACCACGAAATTCGTAATTCTCCACGTTATCCTGCCAATACAGGGAGTGCAACTGGTGTATGGAACAGCCGCACCAGATTCACTGGCTGTTGTATTTCAGCAGGGGTTTGTGTGAGCTGATGAAGAGGAGCGAGCTAAAAACCCCTGCTGTGGGAGGATGCACACCACGGACACGGTGATTGGTCCACATTGGCGTCGCATGGCGGCATGCATGTCACGTGTTTGCGTCAGTGAGTGATGGGTCGGCTTGGATTAAATTTCAGCATGATGATGATGATGAAGTTCACCTCTACTCGGCGTCAATGTGGAGGTCATCAAATTCGCGAATTCAGCGAATTTACAATTCTAGTTTGACCTTTGATCATGAAATTTGACCTTCAGGGTCAACAATCGCCTTGGCCAACGGGTGATTCTGAAAGACAATATCATAGTCATACTTGCCTACCCATTGGAACAATTTTAACATCCAATGCCATCAGAAGTTATATAAGAGGTTTCGGCCAGCAGATTCCCAGCTGGGATTCCCCAAATCGGATTCCCCAAATCGGACAGCGTGACAGCATTTCCCATATCAGAGTCAGACTGTGTCAGCATATTTTTAACTTTTAGTTTAGATTCTATAAGATAGGACCAGATGCTGATTGTTGACATAGGCGATTTGTCGACTTACACTGTTGGCTTATATGCAGAGTTTACTGTAATTACATGAACACTAGACTGGCCCCATTGAAAGATGTTATTTCACCCATTTTGATGTATTACTTCAACTTACATTTCAGCATACTTGGAGGAGTTTCAAAACTGACAGATCACGTGGCGACCCCTTTCACCCTGCCATGTTTTAGAGCTACGTGCCCAAAGCCATGCCCTGTATCATCTCACAGGTAAAAATGTTCAGTGCACTACCTGGCCTTGCTGGGGCCCAGTTTTTGGACTTTACACAGGAAAACCTACAGAAATTTCTTCATTTGAAAACATTTGCAGCAATGTGCTGAGAAAAAATCCTCAAGAGATCGTCCTGCTAACGGTAACACTAACACTAATGTTAATGTTATTTTTTACATTGGAAATGTACATTAGAAATAGCGTTAGATCAGTGTTATCGTTAGTTAACAGAGCGATTTCATAAACTTGCGATTATCAGTTGGTTTCTCTTGTTATTTAGCAGAAATCCTTATCAAAACTTGTGGTCTCTTTCCAGTTACTCCCTCTATGGGATCATTATGCACTCTGGTCTGACAATCACAGCTGGCCACTACACCGCGTACGTCAAAGTGCCGACAGAACTCTCCGCAATGAACAAAAAGTCGAAGGAACAAGACATGACGGAGGAGAACGAGTTATCTTCTGTGTTGCGGCTGGACAATTTGACCAATCAGTGGTTAGAATGCGACGATGATGTCATCAGACCACTGTCGGAGAAAGAGCTGCAGAGGACCCTCGACGAAGGAGATACTTGTGCCACGCCTTATGTTTTGTTTTATCGGAGGAGTGATTAATTTTAATTTGTTAAGTGGTTTCAATTCGGGCTGATGTTTGTGAATATTATGTTGTATTTATTTAATAATTATTATGGTGATGATTTTGCGAATAGAACACTGTTTATATAGTTGAAAATGCTGAAGTGGGAGGTGCTTAAGTTAGAAAATCGCTCATCTCGATGACTGCAAGAAGTCCCGAATTTTAACTCACCCGTGAGCTCTTACAATAGTGCAGCGTCCGTCGTCCGTCATCGTCCGTTAGCAGGGCACGTCTTGTAACCGCTGGGGCTATTGATCTGAAACTTGGTACATATATACCCCTAGGTCAGATGACCTATGACACCAAGTTTCGGTCCGATTCGATTCTTGGCTTGGCCTCCAGGTGGCCAAAACCAAAAACACAAAAAGTGCAATAACTCCTGAACTAATGACTTGATCATCTCCAAATTTTTATCATAGGTGTATCATATTAGGACACATAACATATAACGGGTTTTTGATTTGACCTACTTTTCAAGGTCACAGAGGTCAAAGTTCGACAAAAGTAACGAACCTGCCACAGTTCTTCATTATTTCACCGAGCGTCTTCATATCTTGCATAAAGTGTATTAGAGGGGTTCCTTCAAAATTACCGAGTTTCGGCCCGATCGGACATCCAACATGCCCGTCAGGTGGCGTAACCTGACAGTCTTCCAAGTGCTATAACTCAGGAACGGCTTGACCCAGAGTGCTGAATCTTGATATTTACCTCCCTCAGGATGACCTTTACAAGCACGTCAAATTTCGGCCTGATTAAACCTCCAATATAGCCGCCAGGTGGCGTAACCCGAAAATCATCAAATGTGCTATAACTCAGGAACGACTTGACCCAGAGCGATCAAATTTGATATGTACCTCCTTCTAGATGACCTTTACAAGCACGTCAAATTTCGGCCTGATTGAGGTTCCATATGGCCGCCAGGTGGCGTTACCTGAAAATCACCAAATGTGCTATAACTCGGGAACGACTTGACCCAGAGCACTCAAATGTGCTATGTGGCTCCCTCTAGATGACCTTTATGTGCATGTGAAGTTTTGGCCCGATTGGACATCCAATATGGCCGCCAAGTGGCATAAACTGAAGATCATTGAAGTCCTACAACTTGGGAATGACTTACCCAGATTGCTCATATAACTGATATACCTCTCTCTGTCATTACACTATTATGTCCAAATGGGTGAGCACATGGTCCATGGACCATTTCATTTAGCTCACCTGGTGAGCTCTTACGGTGGTACAGTGTCCGTCGTTGTCATCCGTTAGCAGGGCACGTTTCGTAATCGCAGGGGCTTTTGATCTGAAACTTGGTACATCGATGCCGGTACCCCAAGGTGAGAAAGGGCTTCGTACTTGTGCGTTTTGACCGTATTTTGTACGCGCTGGACCCCTTGAACTACGTTGTACATTTTACATCTATGGTTGTACGGCGGTATCAAAGTGCCATTGTACGGCCTAAAATGGCCAAAACTACGTTCAGAAAACAGAAATTTTCTCCTTCAAAGTCTCCAATCCATCCCCAAAACCTTCCCCTGAAGTTCTTGGCCCTTTATGGGGGTTTCTGTATTGGCACAAGGACATCCCCGACCGGCAGACACACTGGATCAGACCGACATGTGGTGTGTCAAATTTGATGATCTGAGCATTTTCTACGCATCCCTCATTCAGCACACATCTAGACATCGTCAACGGAAATCTGTCTCACCTGAAGTTGGTGATGATTCATTATACACTGACCTACAGTGTCCTAACAAACCAGCGCGGCTTGCTTTTGATCTCTGACAAAATTTTGATGTCAGTGTTGGTGTCCACTACTTGTGGGGCAGCTAGACAAAGTAGACCGATACAGTTGGTGCAAACTCGTGAGTTATCAAAGGCCAAGACTCATTTCTCCTTGCTGCACAGGACTGATATTAACCCTTGGTGGTTGTACTCACAAATGTAACAAACTACAGCACAAATTTGATGATACTACCAGTTGTACTCGCAAAAGGCAAAAATACAGCACAAATTTCTTAAATTGTACTACCAGATTTTTTTTAGGTGTACGAAGCCCTGGTGAGATGACCTATGACACCAAGTTCTGGTACATTCACCCAGGTGAGCACATAGTCCATGGACCATCTCATTTTTGACTGATCGCGACTAATTCCCTTTAACCTGTTGACGGTTACGTAATTGGTATTTCAAAAACCCTAATTGGCGGGTTTTTAAAGAAAGTTACCAAATTTGGGCATGGGTTCTGACCTCCAACACATAATTATTTTTCGTCAAGTTCAGGATCTCCTAAATCCTCATTATCAGAATCATCAAAAACACTCCCGTCTGAATCATTTATTTTGGAAAAAGTCCCCGTCAGAAGCTTTTTCAAACAGAGAAAGTCATGATTCATTGGCCCCGGCCGCCATTTTGTCATTCAGACATCCGGTTGCTGCTAAGTTGAAAACCTCATATAATACGCTACAGGTGAAACGAAAGTAGTGTAAATGTACAGTGGGGGTTGTAAAGTATGTAGGGGGATGCGGTTTACTCAGGTTAAATTACAATAAAACCTCGCAAACGGGCTTGGAAATCAACATACGCTGTACTGCACATATTCGGGAGTGACCATTTAGGAACATGGGTGTTCAGAAGAATATGTTCGAGAGTGACCGTGAACAGGGTAAGGACACCTTTGAGATTGTTAAGTCTGTCCACTACTGAGATCTGTCATCATTAAAGAGATTAAAACGAATAGAAGTTTGGGACTGAATGTTAGGTGTCCTTAATAGAGAGGTGTCCTCCTGGCAGAGGTGTCTGCTAAGAGAGGTTCAATTGTACGTGTTGAGAGGGCCACAAAATTCAAGCCAAACACTGGTTTAATGGGGACCCTAGCCCACTGCCTCAATTATAGGTGTCGCTAGTGGTTAAAACTATTGAAATGAAACACATCCTGGTCCTGATCAATTTCCCACACAAAAGGCGTCCATTGTATAGGACCCAGTTTTGGTGTGCTGCCCTCTTTCGTAGCTAGAATCCCCACTTGCAAGGTCCATTGCTCCCTTGTCTCTTTCTAAAACGAGCCATGATTACTCCGTATTTTTTTTCAATGTGCAGGTAATGAAATTCCGCCGACTATGTACAGGTCACAATGTTCTATAAATGTGCACTGGGGGGGGGGGGGGGG
>NMRB01002399.1:48518-101399 GCA_002633025.1 Notospermus geniculatus
ACTTGCATCTTCGGCTCTGGCCTGCTTCTCTCACAGACATTTTGGAAGAAGCAAACCTGCATGAGGTCGTGGCCCATTAAGTTGCCTCCAGAATGAGTGTCTTGTCACCAGTTTCGGTTGCCTATTTTGGGAGCTATGCGCGTTTTTGTAGGGACATCAGAAATTCATGTTACGAAATGGACACTTTTTACTTATAGTTAGGACCGAAAGGGTTAATGCGTGGGAGGGCGCTAGGCCTAGCTAGTTTACCAAGCCTTGGCGCCGAGGTGATGTAATCAGAGAGCGTATCTGATTACAAGGGCATCTGAATGGGCCGTTTGACAGCAGGGCCTAGCTCATTTACCAAGTCTAGACGCTGCCGTGATCTAAGCAGGGATGGGTGTCTGACGCACGCGCCACTGGCGGCCCCTGGCAAAAGATTGAAGTTATGTATTAATGCGCACCATGGAGTGTAAAGTAGTACGTATTAAAACTGATGGTATCTCTTTAATCCGATGGCAGCGATTGTAATAAGTGGCCAAATATGAAACACTAGGTAGATTGGAATTATTCGAAGCAAGCACAGGACAAAACCATGCTAACTTGACTGATTTCAGGTTTCGCTGTACCACTGTATACAACCGCCGGGTCACTCTCGTCACACTGGCTGGCGAGCAAGCTCTGCCACTTCAGTGAGTAAATTGGCTCTGGTTAAAAACTAGCACATCTCTGTGACTGAATTTTCGCACGTTGGAAGAGAATATAGTACTGCACACTACGGTATATATGTGGCAGTGGTATCTGATTAATTGCAAGCAAAACTGGTGCCAAGGCGCTCATTCTGGAGGCAACTGAACATGGCTCAACCCTAACTCAAACTCCCTCTAACCTAAGCTTCAACCCTAATGACAGCCCCGAGCCTAACCCTAGCCCTAACCGAGGCACAACCCTAACCCTAACCCTAACCCGGGCCTAACCCTAGCCCTAGCCCTGGGGTGTGCCCTAGATAATGGCTTAACCCTAGGTAATGGAACCCTAGATGGAATGTCTGTTACTGGGCAGATAGCAGTTGCACTGTATCTCAGCACCAGGCCGAGGCCTAGTTTCCTATCCTCTAGTAGGCACACCTGTTCCTGTCCAACATGTTAACCCCTGATGGCCTAGGTCTAGTTGCCTATCCTCCCGTATAGGCCTGCCTGTTCCTGTTTTACATGTTAAACCCTAACGGCCTATGAGCTAGGCCCTTGCCATCCCACTCATTTATCATATATCCCTGTACCCCTGCCAGATGCAACGGCCCTGTTGCTCCTACGTGTACAGCACATGTGCAGTCACCTGAAAAATAGGGTGTCATTTTTTCACCCTTGTTTTAAATTTTTTGCAATGCATTGCAATGCCACACCAGGCTGACACAGAGCTTCTTAAGAGCCCCAACTAAAGTCTGGCAACATCTATCTTCAACCTAATGGAATGCGGAAGTCATGTAATGTGACAGAGCTTTGCGGTTTATAATCATGCCTGTCAATCACTTGTGGTCGTTCCCCGATTGTTCGCGTTGTCCACCGGTCATTCAATAGCCGCGTGTGATTAAAGGTCCGTGGAAAATCCAACGATCAATTTCCTAGCTTCCGCATTCCATTAGGTCAAAGATAGATGTTGCCAGACTTTAAGACCTGTTCTTTTTCGTTTTTTCAATTAATACTGCAAACCCGTCATTTTAAGGAAGAGTTTGCCGACTAAAGTAATACTTCCTATCCCAACCCCCCCCCCCCCCGCCCCGACATCTTGCCAAAATTATGTCATCACCATGGGAATTCTCTTCCAGAGTGACAGATGATTGGTTCCCATCCCCCAGTGGGGGGAATCCCCATGGCGATGACCTAATTTTGGGAAGATGGCTGCTATAGCGAAACTCCAACTCGCCTGTAATTTACACAGAACTTAAATATCACAGTCATGATCATACTTTGAAAAACCCAGATTATTTTCAAAAATAGGTCAAGCCCATTCGTAATTATTTGCATACATTTTTTTTTAAAATGATGCATTCATTATCCCAGATGTCTTCCTGGTCATTGAAAAGCCAGGAACAAGGATCATCAAGCGAAGGTTTTACGCGTGTCCAGAATTAAGAGGCGGCCGGCAGGTAAAAAAGGAATAGGAGTCCTAGGAATGATGGTCCCAGTTACAATACTCTGTAAGTATTCGTAAAGGCCTCGAAATGCCAACGCGAATGTCAAACCCATTGTTCGATGCCACGAAGAGAGCACCGAACAAAAGCCTAGGATGGACGTTCGCGTTGGCGTCCGGGGCTTTGAGAAAACTCCCTCCTGGTACGTTTCAGGAAGTAGGTCTACGATGGGCTACTTTGTGGTATGGCTCATGTAGGTCTATAGACCTTTTTATTTCCTGAACTGCACTCATCATAATCTTGACGTCTTAAAGACGCACATGAATGAAATATAGTGCAAGGGGCGAGATTCAAAATCCAGGATCTCTGGTCGTTCTTCCCAGAAATTGCATCTATTGCCAACGAAGATGGTGGCCTCATCGTTCTCCCACATGACGTGGTGGCAATTCATTGTCCAAGTATGATATAACACTGACAAACGCATCCTCTCAGACGATTATTTTTGCCTAAACATTTGTGCCCATGGCCCGCCTGACCAGCTGCCCATGGCCCGCTTCACACCAGCTTGGTGTGAAAGGAATCCAAGTCCCCCTGGAATCAAAGTCCGGTCTTATTGTTCAGCTATGGTTTAGAATATATGGCTAGAGAGACCATGACCATTCGAACCTTACAATAGCGAGCTATTGTTTGGCGGATCTGCATTCCTAGGACGCTGATTCCTGTCACACCTGCGGCCTCTGAATGGTAAGCTTCTGACGTCATATGGTGAGAACTGGTTGACAGCCATCTTTGTTAGAAAGGTCTATACCCAAGTCCTCAGGCGCGCATTGGTGGAAGCCGTTACCTCACACGATCGTAGCCGATCTCCGATAATCCATCGTGTTGATAGACCCGAAAGACGGCAGGAGAGCTCGCGTATAACTTGGCGGCGCTCCGCCATGATCCGTCACATGATCCTTCTCCATCACCACTACGTCCCTCTTCATGCAGCACTTGCAAAGTGTCTGAGAGCAGAGAACGATTTGCACGATGGCGACTACGATACCCAGCAGTCCAAGGATTGCACCTAAAACATTAATGGCACCGATAGGTCCTCGAGACTCCAAAATGTTCAGCATTGGTGTGAAGTCTAGCCAGCAGCTGCCGAGGGAGACGACGAAATAAGCCAGACTGAATATAACAGTAAACACTGACATGACCAGGCACGCGATAATCGTCGCAACCTTCTCTGTTCGCGTCGAATCGATCGCGAGACTTCCAGATATGATGAGAAAGATCCCCGCGAAAATCCCTGCGCTGAACATGAACGTGAAAACGGCATCTTTGATAATCCATGCAACGGTCCCAAGTATCACCGAAATTATTCCACAGAAGACTTGGAGAATTCCACAGCGTTTTAGCCATGCCTTCGCGAAGTTCTTCCGTCCTCCCTGCCCCTGACCGCCCAGCAGTAGTTGACCTTCGGATTCCTCGGGCTCTTCTTCCGTAACGGTCGTTCGGAGATTGGCGACCGTTGCCGGGACGAGGCGATAGGGGGAAGTGGTGAAAGTCTGGAAAGAAACAATTGAAATACATCTGAAGAGTGGGTTCTCCATTGCATGATGCCGCAAAGTTTTGTTTTGATTCATACACGACGACCTTTTTTCAGCGCTTTATCTCGATTCATAGGGCCTTCACCACGAGCTTTTCAACCAAAGCTTTGTTTTGATTCATACACGATTATGATAACCATATTTCAGCCAAAGCTTTATTTTGATTTGTACCAGTGTACACGATGACCTTTTTTTGAGCCAAAGCTTTGTTTTGATTCATACACGACGACCTTTTCCCAGCCAAAGCTTTGTTTTGATTCATACACGAGATGACATTTTTTAGGTCAAACCATGAGGTTTTTTTACTCTTGAGCGAGTTTGTTGGCGATCTGGGACAAAATGGGACTTTTGAACAATCTTTCGAATATCTGTTCATCGTTAATGAGTCGGAGTTAACCAATCACAGTACTGGAATAATTTTAATTCGGTGTCAAGTGCCTGTCAATCATGAATCTTCATGAATTCCCCTGAAGACCACGCGAGACAGAATTAAATTTCACCCGGAAGTTGTCAGCGTCGCTTGTTGAAACTGTGAATCAGATTGGCAGGTTTATATAGGCCTTTCATACACGCAAATCAATTGGTTCCCTGGCCTACATTCATATCCGACTGAATTTCTGGTCCTAGGGACAAGGTTAATCACGGAAATGAATACATGTATTTTCCATGCCAACAATGAGTGTCGTGACACTAATTTCTTATCTCCGCAAGGCTGACTTGGTGATGGACAAAATTCCATTGTACAGTAGGGCTAGATGACTTTAAAGGGATACTCCACTCATTGTGTAACATTTTGAATTCTTGAAATATCGTTAATACATTCAAATCAACTGACATGTCGTTTTTTTTTTAATCAAGAAACTCATCATTTTAAGTATTTTAATTGGATCCCAAGGGGACCATTGCACAGCACTCATGATGTCATGAGTCACGACTGTTAGAAGTCAATGCATGTAGTGGAAAAGGTCCGAAACGAAATTTGATTGGTTGGTGCCCTATTTGGAATATAATAGGAATTCCCTGACACATTAAGCCATGCACGTCGACATGGTCGAGGCCTACAAAAGGAAACCACAGTATTGACGAGACGTTCATACAATAAAACTATTTGGTTCCTACCAAATATGGCAAACAATGGTTTGAAGGTGACAGCTATCGGCTATACCACAATGTTTATATGCAGCGGGAATTCCCTTCTCCATGATAACGTTAATTGCATTTTTCTCAGTTGAGTATTACAAAATCAAGATAATGTCAACGTCTTGCAATAGATAAACATGTTTAGAACAATTTGAGCCTATTGGTAATCTGAAGTTCGATCTGCTGACTTCAAAAAATGCATTTGAAGTGTGATAAATTTACAGCAGAGGCCTCCTGCGCATGCCCAGATTGGCTTCTTCCGGTCGTCAATAATATTCTATTGGCTTTCCTGTGAAAGTAGGCGTCGACTACGCCGATTTGGCTGCGTCACTGTACTATTTTTAGGAGGGCTTTCCCCATGTTGTGGCCGTTCTCCGAAAGGTGACGCCTCTATAGCAAATTCCCTTCCTAACAGTCGTGGAGTGCTCAATGCATAATAGGGAGGTTTCGCTAGCGCTCGGTTAGGCCCTACGACGACGTTTATCTATTGTGTGGGTATACCCAAACAATAGATAAACGTCGTCGTTTGGCCTAACCGGGCGCTTGCGAAACCTCCCTATTTATGAAGGTACATGTACAACCAATAGGCCTAGGCAGTCACAGCTCATTCACTACAAAGGTCGTCAGCCTATTGACACTAGTGACATCACAACTCATGGCAATAGTCTACATGGATTGATAAAAATTCAAAAGTTTACAATGAGTGGAGCCCCCTTTAAAAAGCTGCGTGTACGTCGCGAATTTTGTCAACATTTCAACAACATTCCTGACCAACACGATCATGTGACCCTCTATAGCCACCCTTTATTGAATTCAGGAAGTCGTTACGTCCTCCGACGTTTTAGGTGTAGTGTTCAAAATGTCCTATGATCTACATTTGTATCTGAATACATTTAGAGCTCTGCCTGCAGTTTTTCTCAAAGTGTTGTTGAAAAACTAGGGCCTGATTCTTTTTAGTTGCCTACTTACAGTCTTTGACATACGTTTATCTCCACCTGCATACCGTGAATATTTCAATTAGTACTGGGCCAATTTTAACACGGTTTCTTTCATATGAAAGTATATCTTATTGGTCATATTTTTGCATCAAAATTTTGAGGATATTTGGAAATACCAGAAAAAACACCAAAATCAACATTTTTATTACGTAATTTTTTGTGCCTTTTGTTGCAGCTTTGATAAAGTGGAACTTTCTAAAGATTTGTTTCACCAAAATCTGTTGAGTGGTTGCTGAGATATTTGAGATTATCAACATTTATTTCGATAATTTGAAAATTTCCAATTTTTCACAACATTCTGATATCAGTAGACAAAGCTCACATAAAAACGCAGAACTTTGGAACTTTTAGCGTAAACTGGTTAGAAGTTAAGCGTGTTTTTTCAAAATATCAACATCTTGATTGATATTTTGAAAAATGTGCAATAGTTCTGCCCAAAAACGCAAAAAGTTCCAAAATTTTGTTAACCCATATTCTGAGGATAGCTTTGTCTAATGGCATCAAAATTTCTTGAAAAGCACTAACATCTCAAATTATCAAAATTTTGATAATCTGAAATATCTCAGCAACCCCTCAACATATTTTGTTGAAACAAAGAAAAAAATCCTTAGAAAGTACCACTCTGTCCAAACTGCAACAAAAATCACAGAAAAATTACATAATAAAAAATGATTTTAGTGTTTTTTTCTGGTCCGATTCCTGTTCCCGTTTCTCAGTGTTTCCAGTCTAGTAGTTTATTGTATGCAGACACACTGAGATATGGGGAACAAAAGTTACACTGCGGATGACATTGGGAATCAATAGTGATGTAGTGTGTAGGTAGGAAAAACCAATCCTGTGACTTAAATCATAATAAAAAATTTAGTTTTCGAGTTATCCTTAGCCATTCGAAATTTCGGATATCCGGAGAGCGACACAAACTTCAGTAAAACCAATGAAGACCGCCCTCATTGAGGTGAGGGCGGTCTTAAAAATCCTTAGAAAGTACCACTCTGTCCAAACTGCAACAAAAATCACAGAAAAATTACATACCGGTAATAAAAAATGATGTTAGTGTTTTTTTCTGGTCCGATTCCTGTTCCCGTTTCTCAGTGTTTCCAGTCTAGTAGTTTATTGTATGCAGACACACTGAGATATGGGGAACACAAGAAAACGTTACACCGGTCCGCAAAGAATCTATCAAATGGCTGAAGAAACTTGGGCTCGTATTCTACAGGGTGGGCCAGAGAAAGTGTCCCTCGATAGCATTTCTATTGTTTCCCTATTGTTCGAGGGAGGGACACTTTGGGCCGTATTCTAGAACGTTCCTTAACATTAAGGTCCACCATAAATCTATTGTTCTCGATGGTTTTACAATAGACTTAAAGGTCGACCTTAACGTTAAGGAACGTTCTAGAATACGGGCCTTTCTCTGGCCCACGCTGTAGAAGCCTCCTAACTCTAATGTCCACTTTAACCTTTTGTATTCTGCCCTGCTGACAACAGCTAAAGGTAATCCTTACAGGTAAGGAAGCTTCTAGAATACGGTCCTTGGGCAGGTGTGACAGAATCTAATGCCCCCCCCCCCGGCGTCTTCTTATGTCCCATGCATTGTTTGTCTCAGGATTAAGGAGGGTCTTGGGCTCCAATTGAATGATGCCGCTTAATCCGTAAATGTGCTGTTTGGGGGACGTCACATATATCGGGGGCCTTTAGATTGTATTATTAGGCCTAGGCCTACAGCGCTTTTTGGACAGGGTATAGGTAGGCGCACATTGACGGCAAATCTCAATGCGGTAGGGGTGTTTTTGAAGTCGACTGACCTGGCTGAATGTCAAGTCGAGCAGCTTTGGCGGGCAGTCGACTTTAAAAACACCCCTACCGCATTCCGTTGAGGTTTGCGGTCAATGTGCGCCTAGCCTGAGCCTAGATTGAGATGAAAAAAGACATGGTCAAGTTTCGCCCACTTTGTTGGTCATTACAGGAGCGATCGCCTGGACAGCCAATCGTGTGGAAAAGGGGCTGGTAATTTATTATAAGTCACCGTTACGTCCGTTCCGTCGGTTAGCTACAAGATGCCTATTATAGGCCTAGGCCTACAGCGCTTTTTGGACAGGGTATAGGTAGGCGCACATTGACGGCAAATCTCAATGCGGTAGGGGTGTTTTTGAAGTCGACTGACCCGGCTGAATGTCAAGTCGAGCAGCTTTGGCGGGCAGTCAACTTTAAAAACACCCCTACCGCATTCCGTTGAGGTTTGCGGTCAATGTGCGCCTAGCCTGAGCCTAGATTGAGATGAAAAAAGACATGGTCAACAAACCTGTGAATAAACTCGACTCATAGTAGGAATGAGAAACAACGACCGCCGAGATGTCCGTCTCCTATCTTTGGGGAAGTTTTCTTGAATAACAGTTCAATGATATTTGCACGGAAGAGCCTATGTGATAGATGGTCATGACGTGAAGATCTATAAAAAGCTCGCTGGTTTTCCCAAACGTAGGCCTGGGCTTTTCATTTACCACAATACGTTTCAATCAGGGCTTTATGACCTATTATAGTCTCTGTTTTGGTTCACTGATTCCATTGGCCCAAAATGAAAATTCATGCTTCGTGGTTTGAACATGAAGCAAAGAGGAAGTCCCTTTGATCATCGTCATGATATTTCGTCTTGAATCAAAAATGTTATCTATTTTTGGTTGAATAGATATCGTGCCGAAATGAATAGGCTACATGTATAGATCTAGTAGTTTGCAATAAAGTGGGCACTGGCATACCAGTAAGGGGGCATTCTCAATCATTACACCCGTCGGCCTACAACTGCGATTTTGGTGTATTTTCATGCGAGCAGGTTTTGTCCTAGAGGGTCACGACATCCAGAGGTAGACACAATGGCTGGTATTCATAAAAGTTAGCAAATGCCGTTACTTACGATTGCACAGCAGTGTCCAATGTAAATGTACTACACAATTTAAAGTAAAAGCATTTGCTAGCTTTTATAAATATCAGCCATCATGAACTTGCTGAACCGACAGGACCAGGTGTGGCAGCTGCTCAGGCGCCAAAATGAATTCCGGTCGGTACCGTATTAATTGCATGAATAAATTCAAGCAATACATAAGAATTTACATGTATGTTAATATAATATTGAAATTACATACATGTATTCATGGGATATTCTTCATTCTGGTATTTATCACGCTTGCCTTTTATAATCAAATCTCACATTTACCATTGGAAAATTGCCAGGAGTTTGACACAACTTGGCATTGTGAAAAAGTTGTCACAATTTCAGTTTAGACTTACTTATGCCCATTTCGCCTTCTTTCAATTTGCCTTCTCCCATTTCGCCTTCAAAAATTATTCATTTCGCCTAGTTTCCCGCCATTTCCCTTCCCATTTTCCAATTCTGCCTTATCCTATCTTGCTACCGTCTATTCGTCTTTTCAGATTCCTCCTTGTTCAAGTTGCCTCTGTGTGGAAAAAGGTGAATATGGGAAAAGGCCAGCTGAAACAAAGACAAAATGGTTCATTCCCATTTCGCCAAATTCCCCGTTCGCCAAAAAAAGTTCCATTTCGCCAAATCTCATTTCGCCAAATTCCCAAGTCGCCAAATTCCCGTTTTGCCAAATTCCCATTTCGCCAAATTTGTTATTAAGGCTATAACCCCTAATCTAATGGACTGATCCAATGCAAAGTACTTCAAAATAGATTGTTAGGGTTAGGATAAGGCCCTTAGTTATCAAACTGTTTCACTCAGGATTTGGAAGGGATGGGGCTGACGTCTCCACCTTCAAAAAGGACGGGTGTAATGTGCCACATCCAAGGTTGCACAACTCTAGCAGTGTTTGTTCCCTTGACTATGTCTGCGCTTATGTCAGTGCAGATACATGTATATGAAGGGAGCAAACACTGCAAGAGGAGTGTAACCCAAGGCATATCAGATATATCAGGCATCAGTTGGTTTTAAGGATGAGCAAACTTCACACAATTTTCAAAATGTTTCAGATTATCCAACATTTATTTGTAATATCAGTCAATGTCAGTCCATCAGTCCCTTCAAAGAATTTACCTTGAAAATAACACCAGTCTTCTTTGGAATGAATACCATTCGCTTAATTTGTTACACTTCTAGATCTAAGCCTGCTTCAAAAATTGTTAATATTTGGAACGATTCATTTTGAAAGAACACAAGGGTGTCAAGTAATTTTTCGGCAAAATGGGAATTTGGCCAAATGAGATTTGGCGAAGTGGGATTTGGCGAAATGGGAAGGCACCAGACAAAATGGGCCATATGAATAAAACTAGCATTTGCTTGCAAGCAAATAATTCAAGCAGGACCAGCAGTGGACATTTTACTGCCAATGCTTTTCTGGGAAGTTTCAAGGAAGTACTTGACGGTCATATCCCAATGTCGTTTTTCCTATGAATGGTCTACACCGTGAACTGATGGTGGTCTATTTCATCGTATGGTGGAGTCAAAAGCGGGTTATGTTTTGACTGCGCCGAGGACCATTTCTGCATATCGTGTGCACGAACTGGGATTCTCACTTTTCGGTCGACTGCTTGCTGAAAGATGTCCGTGGACGAAATAAGGTTTTTTTGCGGAATACATAAATAGTTTTTTCTGCTGAATAAAAATTTTTTCTCCGACATAAAGTTATTTCCCCGGAATTTCCGGGCGAGAATTAACGTTTTTTCGTGAAGTTAGATTTTTCCTTGGAATTTAAAATTCCGTGGGATAAACTCAGAGAAAAATAAGGTAAAGGGTAAGGCAGATGTGCTTAGAACAGGAAATTGACCAATCGATCGGAAGAAGTGGGAGCGGATGCTGTTGTCGTTTGATAAAGACCATTTACTTAAATTTCCAATCCACGTCTGGGGCAACCTTGAAAATTCGAAGGATTTCCTGCCTAGTAAAAAGCATATGCTCTACTTTATTCATAGGGATACAAGGTGTTACTTATTAATTTCGACGCAAACACAAGATTGGTCAAAATGAAGCTACTTTTTTCTCCTCTTTCTTTTAATTGGCGCCGGTCGCGTCGTCGTAGCTGCTTCCGTTCCGGAGATATGGCCATTGTGTCACAACTAGTCAGATTTGCACTTTGGAGTCTGTCAATCTGGACCCCCTGACAAACGCTAAAATGCAATTTCCGATGTTTCCTCTAACAGAGCAAAACTGCGTGTTCGGGGGGCATTACCAGCAATAACAGGAAAACCCTCCCGTTAGATGCGCCACTGTTCCCATTGTTTAGGAATCACTCGAGCGTGACCGCCAGTGAGTCGTAGTACTACTCTATATTTGTAATGTTAAAGTTTCATTTTGATATTTTCCGCGTATCAAAGGATAAAATTTTCTGAAAAGTACTAAATCATCTTCCTTTGGCAGACCCAAATTATTTGTATATGTCACTTTTTACATTTAGGGTGCAAATTCCGAATTTTCTTGACTTTTTACGTTTTCAACACCCAGTTTACCCAATGTTTTCAACCCCGTATGGTGGACATGAGTGAAAGTCGTCCAATCCTGCTGAAATTTTCCGAATTTATAGTCTATACTATCAATATTTATGTCAGAAGTCGGCAACTAAAATACACAGCCCCAATAACGACCAGGGAGCACTTGAACTTGGCCCAAACGCTGATTTTCCTCTAATCTACATTAGGATATTTTAGTTAGCACAGCATATTTTCAACCTAGGTGTGGACACGGAAAAATTTCATCCAAATTCCATGAATTTTCACCTGGTGATGCCTTAATAGGCAGACTATCGGCCAAATAGCCGGCAGATGATGTATTTTGCCTGCACGCCCTAACAATCCCACTTTCACAATCGGTCCTATACATTTTGCCAGTACTCTCGTGATTGACTATTTCACGCATGCGCACTGCGGATTAGACGCCAGGCCCGCTATGGCTGGTAATGGGGTAGTCTCGCATTAAAAAAATATGCAAAAAGGACATCAATCGGTCCACTGGGTACGATTCTATGTCAGTTTGAATGTCCGAGGGTGGCACAGGCCATTCTCGCAAAATTGCGAGAACGGTAGCATGCCAGAGTATGCATGAGGTGACTCTGTACCCTCCCAACCTTGATAAAACTGGTGTCCTGTCCCACCTATATATAGGTCAATAGCCAGTGATAACACCAAGGCTGAACTGATACTACATGTACCGTATGTCGAAACCTTAGCTGACAAAAATGGCCGTCATACTTGCATCACTTGAGAAGTTCAACGCGCGTTATAGTATAGCGTGACTAGCCCTTAAATCCGATACGGTATGCTTCAACTCATTCTTTTATATGTGCAGCAACAGTATCAACATACCGGTAATTGGTAACTTAGATCATTCAAATAGATAGCCTACCGGTAGATTTGAACATCTTGTCGAGCATGCATTGACACAAGATCATGATCAATCTCGCCACATTGAATTAGTGCTGTGGTATACGGTGTACACTGATCGCGTCTGTAAACCTATAAACGAGGTTGCCTAAATGTTAAAGCTGACGTCGACCGCCAGGAGAAAGAAAACCTAATGCATGTAGCCTACATGTAGGCCTGAGGCGGTTAATGCTGTACGCTTTAACCGTTTCTTCTGTGTGTGGTAATAGACGAGCTGTGGAAAGGTAATGTAGGCTACACTCACTGGCAAATATTGCAACATATATGGTTTTTTCTTAATTTCTCGGTAGTCAGTCATCAGTCTTTGATTTTCAAATATGGATTCATGTGATATCTTTGAGGTGTAATAAGCCTGTTGGTTGGAAAAGTTTTAAGGATCAGAAAATATCAGAATATCAAATTATCACCCATTTGAGATCCGGAACATTTTGAAGTGAAAGACTGCCAAATTTTTACAAAATGAAGACAACGGAAATTCATTCACAACTGCGAAAAAATTAAGCGAAAAATTCTCATCATTTTCGTGTTAAACCAAATTTTTGCCAGCCATAGAGTGGTGTCAAACCCATTTGGTACAGCAAAAATAGACGTTATATTTGAAGGGGTCAGTTCCTCTTTAAATCCGATACGGTATGCTTCAACTCATTCTTTTATATGTGCAACAGTATCAATGCATACCGGTAATTGGTAACTTAGATCATTCAAATAGATAGCCTACCGGTAGATTTGAACATCTTGTCGAGCATGCATTGACACAAGATCATGATCAATCTCGCCACATTGAATTAGTGCTGTGGTATACAGTGTACACTGATCGCGTCTGTAAACCTATAAACGAGGTTGCCTAAATGTTAAAGCTGACGTCGACCGCCAGGAGAAAGAAAACCTAATGCATGTAGCCTACATGTATGTAGGCCTGAGGCGGTTAATGCTGTACGCTTTAACCGTTTCTTCTGTGTGTGGTAATAGACGAGCTGTGGAAAGGTAATGTAGGCTACACTCACTGGCAAATATTGCAACATAGGTTTTTTCTTAATTTCTCGGTAGTCAGTCATCAGTCTTTGATTTTCAAATATGGATTCATGTGATATCTTTGAGGTGTAATAAGCCTGTTGGTTGGAAAAGTTTTAAGGATCAGAAAATATCAGAATATCAAATTATCACCCATTTGAGATCCGGAACATTTTGAAGTGGAAGACTGCCAAATTTTTACAAAATGAAGACAACGGAAATTCATTCACAACTGCGAAAAAATTAAGCGAAAAATTCTCATCATTTTCGTGTTAAATTTGACATGAAAAAATGCCCTATTTTGTAAAATATTGAGTTTTTTTGAGAAAAGTTAAATTTTCTTGATAACTGTGGCTTTTTATTGGATGAAACTGGCATGGCGGGACACATGGGATGACAGCTTCACATCAGCAGCGTAATCTCATGCAAAATCTCACTTTTTCACTAGTTTTGATAATTTTCGGTAATATCAAATATCTTTGTTTACAGTTGATATTTTTCAATTTTTTTTCTTGTTAATCCTTGCTCATCATCAGGCTTCATTATCGTGAAAAGGAAAGAATGATCCAGTATCACATGAAGATTTTGTCATTTTCGTGTTTTGATATTTCTTTTTCATGGCTTGAGATTTTCATCAGCAATGTTATTTTTCAGTCCGTACCGGTATGGCCAACAGCATGTTTTGCCATAGGCCCACCTATATATATTTGAAAATAGATGTAAAAGTAGTAAAGGCATGAGACAAAACCCAGAAAAAACCTATGTTGCAACACTTATGGCCAGTGAGTGTATGAACGACATGTGTAGGAGTATAATGACAACTGGCAGATAAGTAGCAATGAATAAATGCATGCAAAACACAAAAGTATTTGGCATGGGCAGCTATTGCCGAAGATACATTTATAGACCCTGGATATTTACAGTTAATTTAGGCCTATGTGTTGTATAATTTTCATGACTCGCCATGTAGAAGATAAAGGGGAAATACATAGGGGCAGCGCACGTACAGTTCATTTCACATTTTTAACCAGGTTTTCGAAGAAAGTCCTGGTTATTAAATTACCGAAAGTGGCGGGCGGTCGGGCGTTTGGGCGTTCGGGCGGTCGGGCGGTCGGGCGTCCGGGCGGTCGTTTTCTCTTGTCCGACTGATAACTTAAAAACGACTTGAGATTTTCTTTTGAAATTTTTGGGACATGTTGCTTGTAAGTAGACGTTGTTTCCTTTCGATATTCAGCGTCATTCGATTCAAGGTTTGGCCAATAGGGGGCTAAATGTGAAAACAGAAAAAGTGCTATTTCTCCTGAACAAATGAACGGATCGTCACCAAATTTTTATCATAGGTATATCTAATGACGATACATAACATAATACCCGGGTTTTTCATTTGACCTACTTTTCAAGGTCACAGAGGTCAAAGTTCGACAAAAGTTACGAACTTGGCATGTGTCGTCGTTTTCTCACCTAGCCATTTCATACCTTGCATAAATGTGTACTAGAGGGATACCTTCTGAAATACGAAGTTTCGGCCCGATCGCACATCCAATATGGCCGCCAGGCAGCGTTACCCGAAAATCATCGAAGTCTTANGCACTCACTCACTAACCCCTGGAATCAGCTTTGGTTCATAATCCAGGAATCTTGGACTAAGTATAGGTGGCAGCACGAGTCAAAATAATCAATTTGAAATACTTACTTGTGCTTTTTAAAATTCTTTTTACAAAAAATCATCAAACCTGGATATAGATAACCTTCTGGTTTGATCCAAAATATTTTGAAAATTTCTTTGGGTACATTCTTAGGTATATTTGACGGTTTGCCGTCAACCAATCACGTGCGTTAAATCCAAAGCTGATGCCAGGGGTTAGTGACGCGACCGCCATATTGTCAGAAAGCGAACTATACCCCTGGGGACGAGGTTGTTGGAAAATGGCTTGGAACGATCAGTCTGCGATTTAGCATATCGTTACATCGTATCATAAAGGAATCAAACATAAAGGTTTACAAATTTAGCTACCGGTATGGACAGTATCCCTTTAAACCTCAACAGATTTGCATTCTGACTCTTCGATATGATAGGCAAGACTCTTCTGCATGTTTAGTACAAATTTTGTTGAATTCAGACTAGTTGATCTTACAAAAGGAATGAATAAATGAGAACCCCACGGACGATGACAACGCAGAGTCACTCTGTGTGTATGTGCATCTGAATAAGCTAACGTACATTTGCACGTGGAACATTAATTGTGCTAAAAATAGCTCTGTCATCCTCAGAAGTGGAATTTAATGAATTTTTGAAACGTGGCCAGGCGTTGTAAATAAAAGATGTCAAAATACCATAAAAGTACAAGATATATGACGGAAATGAAGGCACCTGCGGGGTCTATAAGTCAAAAGGAATTGAATGAGATGTATCTTGGGACGCACCAGTTAGCTAATAAGTTGAAACAAAAGACTAGTAATCGGTACACTTTACCACGTAATGGTACATTTTGAGGATCAAACGACATGTGGATCATAAAGTTCGAGGTTTTTTCTGTTTAGTCCACCCATTTTTACAGCAATATTTTCAACAGGTATAGAGTACTCGGCATGTGAATATAGATGAATGCTGCCAGATTTTCCAAAACAGGGCGGCCATATTGGATTTGGATTTTACTTCCTGGTTGTCCTTTTTGTACTGAGCGTGTATGGTGTACATGAAGAGCATGTCAGGACACCATCGCCACCCCAGGTTCTATGGGTTTGTGACATTGTTGCCACACCTTCAATGTGTCGTTTACATGCTTCCTCTCCAAGAAAATTGTACCTGTTTTTCGTGTTTGGTGAATTTCTTTGTTTACGATTATGTAATGTAATTAAGCTGTAATCCTTGGGACTTTCCTCATTTTCTGTGTCTATAAAGCACAGTGATCACATTGGACTATAAAAACAGTCAACTGGGAGTGTCGTTATTGCTTTTCTCAGAGGGGCCTGGATTGAAGCACTATGAAAATTCACAATGATGGCTCGCCCTTAAGGCACCAAGTTGACAGATTCATGTACCCCTCTAGGCCTACCATAAAAAAGTTGAAGCTCCTGCCTATTACGTAAAGCCAAAATTCAGGCAATGAGAGACATCTGGTGGCAACACGTGAAGTGTAGGCCTATCCCTCAGTTACTTCATTGTTCGCAGTTAAACCTTTACCGGTAGCCTTATGTTTGATTCCTTTATGATCGTATCGCATGCCCCCAGGCCAAAAATGCTAGCTACGCCTCTGTAGGCCCTATTGCCCTCTTAGCTTCTTTTGGTTTTACAACCTTGGCCCATGAACTGGGTTGGTAAACATTTGCCAGATGCATTTGATGCATTTGAAAACGTCATCACATCTCGAACTTAAGCCTACATGCGGACACCTTGACAATTGCAAAATTTCACTTCCCAAGCATACTGCGAATTTGGCGTAATACACAGCTTTTTTATTTCTTTCGGCATAGCCCGGGGCCGTTACGTTGTACAAGACTGGAGAGTCTCGATAGAGTTGCACTAGCTTCTCTATTCGGGCTCTACTCCAGCCCTCCTCGTCTTCAGCCATGTTGGGAATAGGCCTAAAGCAAGGTTCATTGGCACACGGATCCGATCCGTTTCCAGTCCGTTTGCCCCTAGTTTTCCGGATACGACAACGCTGAAGTCCATTTGATAGAATTTTTACGGACCTGGCGCCGTATGCACAAAACATCTTAAGTGTAAAATTTTCCATAAACTATTGTTCCAAACAAAAGATAAGGGAAATCTTACACTTAAGATGTTTTATGCATACGGCCCCTGGACCCATGTTCCTGAAGCCGTCGTAAGGTTAACGATGTCGTTGCGCTATGCATTTTACCAGTTTTACTGACTTGGCTCAAGCAAGGCGGGGGAGTTGTACAGGAAGAAATTGCAAATTAAACAATCAGGACCGATATGGCTCTAGCTAAACGTGTTAAACTGCCACCAGTGGCCCGTTAATTCGCCCACAAGGTGCCCCCGAGATCACATCAATTTCCCTCTGCTGAGCCACTCATTTCCCCCCAGTGGCCCACCGGTATACGGTAAAAAAGGTACAGGTAAAATAGGTATAGGTAAAAAAGGTACGGTAAAATAGGTACTGGTAAAAAAGGTACTAGGTAATAAAGGTAATAGGTAATAAAGGTACTAGGTAAAAAAGGTACTAGGTAAAAAAGGTACTAGGTAGTAAAGGTACTAGGTAAAAAAGGTACAGGTAAAAAGGATACTAGGTAAAAAAGGTACAAGGTTAAATTTTTTTATTGAATTTGCAAGCATGCTGCATTGGATCATCCAGAACTTTGCAAATTGGATCTTCAACCTTTGATGACATACCCGTATCCGATACCTCGTCCGATACGGGCATTTTTTCTATATCCCAAGTCACAGCGCCTGACTCTCATACCCCTTATTCCTTTTGCCTTCCAAATATTCAACCTTCGAATTGCTTTTTATTTTGATAACTAATGATATAATGACAACTGAGAAAGAAAACGTTATATGGAGGATATGTGTAAGGTGTTCAGACGGCTGAGGGTGATTGATGAGTATGACTCTGAAGGTTGGTCAGAATAGGAGAGGAGAGTCAAGAGGTGCCCCCCCACCACCTGAGTACCCAGGAGGGGAAGGGTCTGGCTACAAAACACAAAATAGTTATGTGAAACTTATAAAATGATTTTATTTATTACTGTGTAACAATAAAACTAATAATAAAAACATTGATACAGTTTCCGATGCGCCTTTTTAAACAGAATTTGCAAAGTTCTGGATAATCCAATGCATCTAGCAAATTCAAGACAAAATTTCCTCTTGTACCTTTTTTACCCAGTATCCTTTTTACCTGTACCTTTTTTACCTAGCACCTTTATTACCTATTACCTTTTTTACCTAGTACCTTTTTTACCTGTACCTTTTTTACCTAGTACCTTTATTACCTAGTACCTTTTTTACCCATACCTTTTTTACCGTACCTTTTTTACCTATACCTTTTTTACCTGTACCTTTTTGCAGTAGCCCAGATAACAATTTTCAGTGGGCCACCGGTGGCCCACTGAAAATTGTTATCTGGGCTACTGCAAAGCGAGTCGCAACGCAAAATCAGGTTGAAAATCAATGGCGATGGCGATGGTGCAATGATGATGGCTGTGCGAGACTAGGACGTAAGTATGGAGACATTTCGTTGGAGAATATCGTACTATACGTCGCCGCATAAGTAATTTTCGTCCGTTACGTCGCTTAGCTGCAAGATACCTATTTAGACTCGGCAATTTATAGGTGTAACCGCAAAATCCCCGGGGAAAGCACGGAGATTTATGTAGTGTAACCACAGCTATTATCTAACAAGTTGAATACGATCGCAAGGAACTGATACCGGTCGCCGACCTGAAATTGATCACATCTTCGCCAGTGGTGGAAATCACGTACATGTAGCTGGTCCACTACTGCAAAGCGAGTCGCAACGCAAAATCAGGTTGAAAATCAATGGCGATGGCGATGGTGCAATGATGATGGCTGTGCGAGACTAGGACGTTCCCAAACGCTGGCGGCCTGTGGATACGGAATTTCTGCGACGTAGGCCTAGACGTACGCCGGCGGCACTGTAAGGGTTAAGAACCATACCTAACTCTAAGTACCCTACTAAGCTAAGTATGGTGCTTTTAATTAAAGCGCCACGCTATGCATCCAAAACTGAATTTCGTGACGCCGTCGTAGTGCATCTCATTTATGGTGACCTCGTTCATAGCATTATACACACGGTCGATGTACACCATTTACACACAGAGCTAATTTATGGTGGTGAGGTTGATCATGATCTTGTGTCAATTCATGCTCGGCAAGACTGTTCAAATCTATATACCTAAATGAGCTCGGCAAGACTGTTCAAATCTATATATCTGAATGAGCTGAGTTGCCAATTAGGTATTGTTTGCGTTCTTACACACAAACGAATGAGTTGAAGCATGTGTACCTTACCTGATGAAGGGTTATTCACGCTATAACACCACGTTGAAGTTGTCAAGTGGTGAAGCTATGGCTGCCATTTTGTGTCAAGATATAGTATCAGTCCAGCCTCGGTGTTATCACTGGCTATATACGGCTGGACAGGGGACCAGTGTTATCAACGTATGGAGGGAGAAAGAGTCACCTAACGCAGTTTAAGCACGGTACTTAGCTTAGTATGGTACTAAGGTATAGGCATACTTATCTAAAGACGTTTGATAAATACCAGCCCAGGGCCCATATTCATAAAACTACTGAAGTCTAAGTGTGGCACTTATCCTTTGTTCAACACAAAAGATAAGTATCACACCTAGACTTAAGTAGTTTTATGAATATGGATCCTGGAGGGTTTAATTTAGATCCGCTTCACAAGATTTTAGTGGTGTTGACGCGCGCCGGGTCTCAGGTGGGCTTTTCACACCCGGGCTTGACACACGGGTCTCAAAAAGCCCGGGGATATCTGTGTAGTGTAAAGGCCTGTTTCCACTAGAGTAATTTTGCGGCGAGCGGTGCGTTTTTCACAGGGGTTTCGATTAATCCTTCGATGGTTTACCAATACATGGCCTGTTGATTATCCCAATGCCTGTGCCGGAAAACCGCACCGCTCGCCGCAAAATCGCTCTAGTGGAAATTAAAGCAGGCCTCACACGAGGACGGTTCTGACGGCGGTTCAGCACAGTTCAATAGGGAGGTTTAGAAATCAAGCGATAAACGTAAACGTTAACGATAACGTTATTTTTGTACCGAAAATGCAATATAAAATCCGGTTAATGTGTAGTATGAAAAATAAAGTTGTAAAGTTAATGTTTATCGTTTGATTTCTAAACCTCCCTATTGAACCGTGCTGAACCGACGTCAGAACCGTCCTCGTGTGAGGCCTGCTTAAAGGCCTGTTTCCACTAGACCGGTTTCCGCTGCGGTTTGCGGCGCGGGAGCGGTTTTCACAGGCATTGGGATAATTCACACGCCATGTATTGTTATACACCGAACACTGTCCTGATTGAAAATACTAGGACAGACGCAAGCAAATGCATAAAACCATCATGGCGCCCGCTGGTCTATATTTAGCTCGGGGAAGCCCCGTAGGCAAAATAGCAATTGTATCACCGTTCACCATGTTCACTGCCCGTTTCAGGCATTTAGCTTGCATGGGTTTTAGGCAGCAGTAAGCTGTTTGCCTTCTTTCATTCACCTGAGCTAAAGCCAACTTTGATCTCAAGCAAAAATCTATGTTTTCCTGAAATTTACTCATGATTACGAGATCATCATGATCATGATCATGCCCAAGTTGTGGGAGCCGCCATCTTGTCAAAATGTAAACATGACCCAATTTTGCTATTGGAGCTTGTAGAATGACGTCACTCTCGTCGGAATTCCGCCGTAAGATCATTTGCTTTCAATCACCGGTTTTCGAATGCAAGCTGTCCAGAAGACCGGGTACCAGTCTAGTATTGTTAAACCGTCGAAGGATTATCCAAAACCCTGTGAAAAAAACCCGGTTTAACGTTTTTGAATGTTCCCCATCTGTGAGTGTTCCCCTCGTATTGTCCAACAGAATAAGCGGCGACTTGACAATAGGGGCACACAGAGAAACGTGCTGATCTATATATGCCAGCGTTTCCAAACAATAAGGGGAAACACTGACACACAGGAACACTGGCAGATGTCACACTGGCATTGTCACGACAGATGGCGCATCGTACCTCGCACCGATCTGTCACCGCGCGCTCAAGGAATCATGGGATACTTCAGGACTACTTGTTCCATTTTCAAGATGGCGGTCGATCCCCCGCTTCGAGTGTACAAATATCAGAATCTTATGAGATAGGCCTACCAAGGATGTCTTCCGTGTGGGTATCACATTATCCGTCATGATTATGACATACATAGGCCTAGATATGCTGTACATGTCATGTTAGCCACTGACAGCTGCGTTGGTGCGTCGTCATACACGGGCTACAGTACTGTACACACTCTCACTGACTGTGAATAGTGTGGCTGCCGGGGGCCATCCAATATCATCGTTTTCTTCTCGATAATGTCATGTCTATGGCAATTTGTCATCAGAAATGAAAAATCGGTCAATTATTTGCAAAGTCTGCACGAAATAAGCCTCATACCACTATTTTTCCTAGGATCTACTTTCGTGGCGGAGTAGATCACGTGATCACCCAGTTCAAGTGGTGATGCGGCTCGCGTATTTAGAAACTAAACGGTTTCCCGCGCTGGGATCCGCATCAACCTTTCCCAATATGTCTTTTCACTTGAGCGGTCCGGCAAAAATGATGTGATATCCGCTGCGGGACGACGAAAACCGGGAAAATCAGATTGCAAAAAGGCATTCAGTGCGGCAACCCGCACCGGTTGGTTCTGATGAAGTTGTACAATTTCAATAAACTACTGGTTCAAGGATCCTGTTTCTTTATCTAATATCGCTTCAATGCCATATGAAGTTGTGCTCTGCATGTTTTGTTTTTCTCCATTTGAACGTGTATTTGGCCAGAAGACTTTATGGAGCGACTCATTTGTGGTTAACCGCACCAGTGGAAACCCCTTCCCGTAATTTCGGCCGCTACAGGATCCGTCGCGGTAAACCGCACGGAAATCGCAATGGGGGAAACCGGTCTAGTGGAAACAGGCCTTTAAGCCCTGTTACCTAAATAACGCTGAATGGGTCAATGTCGTCCTGGGTATACCTTATGTTTACCCAGGATTATCCTGGGTAATCATTTTCTTTACCCAGGATCATCCTGGGTAAACATAAGGATCCTTAACTTTACCCAGCTTTGGAGTTCCCGCCGAATCATGCTGTACGTGCGTCTCTTTCGGCAGAGAACATGCAGTAGGATCATTGCTAAAAAGGGCTGAAAATTACCGCTATACCTCCTTTGGGGTTTGCAATAGGAAGACAAGACCAATCCCTACAACTTTTCAAAAGGGACCGATAGTAAATTCTCAAGGACTTAGGAGCGATAGGCCTAGTTCGAGGCCACCCTTCATTTCATGATTTACGCTGAATATCAACCTCACCACACTACTTGGGAACTCCAATCTGGGTAAGGTTAAGGATCCTTATGTTTACCCAGGGCCGTCCTGGGTAAAGAAAAGGATTACCCAGGATGATCCTGGGTAAACATAAGGTATACCCAGGACGACATTGACCCATTCGGCCTAAATAACTTAGCTAATGGAAAATGTGAAGGATTTCATTGGGACCGACAAAAATCGGTCGATTTAGAGGGGTGGTCAGTTAAGAGGGGTGGTCGAACTGAGGGGTTCCACTGTCCTTGAAATGATTTTTTGAGAAAACTCTCTATAGGCACCTGAAGACTGCTTGTCTATGTGTAATGGTATAATCCGGAACAGCGCAGTCGGTAGCCAGGATTCAGAATTTCGCCCCGAAGATGGAACTTTAGGTTAATTAACAACGTTACTGCTAACCCAAGTTCACAATTTTATACCAGAATATACAGAGCAGGGTTTATACTAGGTAATAAACTTGGTGTAATAGATTACTTTAGGTTTGTCACGTGGAAAGGCACGGTTTGAATGAACAATCACAACAAGGAAGGCCTAATTTTAATTGAAGAGAATATATTTTAAACCAAAAGATAACAAATGCCAACGATAACAACAAGGTATTTACAGGAGACTATTAGATAGGATGTGAAAGTCTTTGATCCAAGGATTCTTCTCTATATGAGGTTCACAGGTCCTTATCACAAGTTTGTAGAATTGGAGCCAAACTGGTCTGGACCCATTGTATTAGGAAGTTTCACGAGTTTCTTGGACGGTGGCGATCTGCTTCATCTAAGTGAAGTTCTTAGTAGACAACGGTTCTGGATTTTCATATTGGATTTCGCTCATTATATCTATAATATCGGATGAGTAGGCTGGCAAAAGATAAAACGACTGTTTTTTACCTATTAGATCTCGTTAAAACTGGCAAAGGTTTACCTAATATTTTAGAACCAAATAGGAAACTGGGAAAGGCGGAATAACTTACGTAGTAGCCCTATGCAAACATGCACAGTTCTCAGCACGTATGTGAGAAAATATGGTCGCACACTCGTGCATTCTAGAAGTATCTGGTTTGGAGGTACATGGGTGGGTCTGGGTTTTAGCCCTGTCTTAACGACACAGCGCGTATTTCTCTTCTGCCAATCTTCTCAAACTTAACTCCTTTTAAACACCACAAAATTCTATGATATAATAGTTACTAAACCTCAAAAATTTATGATATAACAACTCTTAAACATATGACGAGATCAGTTCAATCACGAGCACATTCCAAGCGACTCTGACCGAGACGAGATCAATTCGATCTCGCGCACATTCCAGATGACTATGACCGAGACGAACTCGATACGAATCAAATCTTGAATAATTTGTGACAAAACTCCCCCTTTCTGGATTACGCAGTAATCCCAACCTCTCAAAAATTCCAACAAGATTTGGTCAAACTATGCTCTACTCAGATAATCTGCTACGAGATTGTCTACACCTTTTATCGACTTGATCTTAAAACTCCAATCCTGAAGAAACATTGACCACCTCATCACTCTGGCATTTTTCATTTTTGTTTCTTTGATGAAGGTCAAGGGTCTGTGGTCTGTCAACAATACAAACTCTGTTCCATAAAAGTAAACCGCAAGTTTTGAGATCGACCACACGATGGCCAACCCTTCCTTTTCAATTGTAGAGTAGCGTTTTTCGGCTTTCTTAAGCTTTCTACTGGCAAAGCGCACAGGATGCAACAGACCAGAATGTTCTTGTAACAAACAACAACCCAAGCCTACATCACTTGCGTCTACTTGAACGTACATCATCTCGTTCATATCGAGGATTTTCAGAATGGGGGCTGAAGCTAATCTCTCCTTTAACTCCCGAAATGCTCGTTCTTGAGCCTCACCCCATTGCACTTCATTCGGTGCACCCTTTTTTGTCAGTTCGGTTAAGGGTTCTGCGATGTCTGAAAACCTGGGTATGAAACGGTTGTAATATCCAATCATTGCTAAGAACGACAACACCTGTTTCTTAGTTCTTGGTGAACCAACAGCTAGAATCTCTTCACATTTTGCCTCACGTGGCTTCAAGTCCTCAAAATCTACCTGATGACCAAAGTACTCTATCTCAGGAAACGTTATCGTACATTTTGATGGTTTTGCAGTTAGACCAGCTTTTCTTAATCTTTTGAATACTTCTCTCAGTAATGCAATATGTTCTCGCCAGGTGTCAGTAGCAACACTTATATCATCGATTATACATTCGACATTGTCCAAATCGCCTAGCACCTTACGCATCAGTCTATTAAACGATGCTGCACTGTTTTTTAGACCAAATGGCATGCGTAAAAATTCATACACCCCTCCTGGAACTACGAAAGCTGTCTTATGGATAGAATTTTCAGCCATGGTGATCTGCCAATACCCTTTTGTTAAGTCAATTTTAGACCTAAATCTTTTCCCACGCATTTTCATATACACAACTTCCGGGTCTGGCATGGGTTCTCCATCGAACTCAGTAACTGCATTCAATTTAGTGAAATTTAGGCAAATTCTGTTTGTACCATCAGGTTTTTTTACAATTACAGGCGGAGCGGCATAAGGTGATTTGGACTCTCGAATGATACCCATCTTTAGCATGTCATCTACTTCATTTTTGATTGTGTCTCTCATAGCGTATGGTAAGGGATATGGTTTAACTCTGATGGGTTCATCAGTTGTTAATCTTATCTCATGGGTTTCAACATCAGTACAACCTGGCTTTGTAGACAACACATCCGAGAACTCAGATAACAAGTCCACAACATCCTGTTTCTGCGATTCTGACAACTGGTCACAAATCTGTACATCTTTCAAATTTTGCTCAGAATCTGACACATCTGAAGACATAGGACACACCTTGATCATCTCAGGATCATCCTTATGTAAACCACTGCCATCTCGTACAACTATAGAAGCGAGAAACTCATCTACAGTTCCGTTCTCTATATCACCATCACATTCTGATTGCATAATTGACTGGACCTTTCTTCTCTATCACTTCGTATGGACCACGCCATTGCAACAACTTGTTCTGTTTTAGAGGTAACAAAAGGAGAACTTTACTACCAACTGATAGTGACAGTGACCTTGGTTTTGCCTTTTTGTCATAGTGTTTCTTTTGAGTAACCTGGGCTTTAGTTAACTCTTGTTGGGCTAGTTTACAAGTTTCTTTCAACCTAGTTTTCAGATCAAACACGTATTGATACACTGGCTTTTCATCATTGTCTTCCCGTTCTTGCATCCAATAGCTTCGTAAAATGTCCATAGGCCCCCTCACTTTTCTACCAAACATCAACTCAAAAGGTGTGTATATCCAGTGCTCTCTTGAACAGTGGATCGGTACGCAAAGAGTACCGCAGGGAGATATCTATCCCACTGCTTAGGACACTCGCTACACAGTTTTTTCAGGATAGTTTTCAGGGTGCCATTGAACCGTTCACAAAGCCCATTGCATTGCGGGTGATACGAGGTCGTGGTTAACTGCTTTACGGACAGTAACCTATCAACTTCAGCCATGAGATCTGAAACAAATTGTTTCCCACGATCAAATAGGACTTCCTCAGGAAACCCCATCCGAGTGTATATCTTAACTAAAGCCTCAGCCACAGTTTCTGTATCTATTTTCTTTAAAGCGACTGCTTCTGGATAGCGAGTTGCGTAATCAACCAACACCAATATGAACCTATGACCTCTCTCAGTCGGTGGTTGCAAAGGTCCCACTAAATCTACCGAGACTCGAGTAAAAGGCGTATCAATGACTGGTGTATTATACAACGGTGCTTTACCAACTCTGCCCTTTGGGCTTGTCTTTTGGCAAATGTCACAGGATCTACAGTATCTCAGCACATCAGCATTTATGCCTGGCCAATAAAAGTTGGATAATATTCTGTCAGTTGTGCGTCTAATACCACAGTGACCACTCATAATTCCATCATGCGCCATCAACAATACATTTTGTCTCTGTGATTCTGGTACAACTACTTGTTTGACCGGTTGTTTACCCTCGACAGAAGGGGTGAAGATTCTATGCAACACCTCCTTTCTCACTTCAAATGTTACAATACCACTTTTCATTTCCCTAGCCTTACTTTGTCCCACTAACTTCCAATATTTTTGCAAAGTTGGATCAGACTTCTGTTCTTTAACCATATCAACCTTACTGATAATTTCCAAGGAAGGCACAATCAAAGGAGCCAACGGTTTCTTACTCTTTTTTTGCTTGGTTTCTAGTCATGACAGCCGCAACCTCGGCTTCTATAAGATCACTAGACCCTTCGCTCGATACCTTGTCTTGAGTTTTTTCTTCGGAAACTAAGTCGGTATGTACCAGTATCTCAGAGTCTACATGATCACTTTTGTCAAACTCAATGGTATCCACAATTCTAGAACCCGTATCTAACTTGGATTCACCCTTTAATTATTTCTGATCTAAATTAGGGTCTGACTGGATGTTACCCACGATCAAATCAAACACAGGTGTCTTCACAACTAGCGCTTCGATATCACCTCTGTAGTATTCACAATCTATGTTCACAATAGCTACCGGTAGACGACGGACCGTTCCATCAATCAGAACACAGTCTTTACATTTCAAAGTATATTGCTCAGGTTGGATCAGCAACAGCACAGAGTTTACAACAACCGTACTGCAACCAGTGTCTCTCATGAGCGTAACAGGTTTGCCATTGACCATACCCTTGGATAACGGAAGGTTGAGACATGCACAGATATCAACCTGATCACTATGCTCGAGGCAGCCTTTACCTCGGACACAGATTCACAGCCGTCTGATTCCTGTCTATTCAGTACTTCACTAATACAAGCGCTAGCTGAATGAACATTTAACACACCTACATGTTTTCTGAGACACACTGGGTAACGCTATAGCCAGAGATCCTACTTCTTTCAATAAGGGACAGTTCTTCTTTAAGTGCTGATCACTGTTACAGTGGAAACAGCGTCTCACCTCGGAATCTGATTTCTTAAACCAGCAGTCAGCCTCTGCATGATTAGTTTTCTTGCAAACTGGACAAGGGGGATATTTGTCTGATTTTTTGTCTGATTTCTTGTCAGTTTCAGTCTTTTCTTTAAAAGTTTTGTTGTTGGGACGAAAGTCCCGCCGGTTTCTTTTCTTTTTCCTTTGGTTTTTCAAACATCACCCCACCATGTGCATCCAAATATCTCTGTGTTGTTATACCAAGTTCAGTATTATCAACAATCTTTTTCTCCCTAAGATATGCAGCCAACTCTGGATAACATCGCTTAAGGAATTGTTCCCTCACAACTAAACCTTGGAGACTATCGTAGTTCTTTTCTATCTTTGTGGAAACCACCCACTTGTCAAAAATTCTAGTAATCCTGGTCATATACTGAGACGGGGTTTCACCACTTTCAACTTTAGCAATAAAGAACTGTTTCCTGTATTCTTCCTCAGTACATGCGTATCTACGTAACAGGTTTTCTTTGACTACATCATATTTCTGTTGGTCTGCATCTGATAGTGAGTAGAATGTATCAAGAGCTTTACCAGTTAGATGAAGGCTAAGTTGGACTGACCATTCTTCAGTTTTCCATTTTCGTAGTCTTGCATACGACTCAAATCTACTTATGTACGCGTCAAATTTGTCTTTCTCTTCATTGAACACAGGTAATTTTGTTTTCAAATTACTGGTAGCAGTTTTGTCATCAACTCTAGCCCTCTCTAACGCTAACTTTTCTTGTTCTAATTTGAGTCTTGTTTCTTGTTCTAACTCTATTTGTTTTAACTGAAGTTTCTCACGTTCTAATTTTCTGTTTTCTCGTTCTATATCTTGTTGATCTTTGACAAATGCTTTTAGCGCATCACCAGTTAAACCAAGGGCGGTGCCCGCATCTACAACACCTTTAACATCTGACATGATTTTAGGATATAATCTCGTTCTCTATATGACGCTACTATACCCTACCAACGTTGCGGTGATTGTTCACTTAGTACCTATTCCATGTCACGGCAGTGCATTTGCAGCTCCCGGACTTTGAACAATCACAACAAGGCCTAATTTTAATTGAAGAGAATATATTTTAAACCAAAAGATAACAAATACCAACGATAACAACAAGGTATTTACAGGAGACTATTAGATAGGATGTGAAAGTCTTTGATCCAAGGATTCTTCTCTATATGAGGTACACAGGTCCTTATCACAAGTTTGTAGAATTGGAGCCAAACTGGTCTGGGCCCATTGTATTAGGAAGTTTCACGAGTTTCTAGGACGGTAGCGATCTGCTTCATCTAAGTGAAGTTCTTAGTAGACAACGGTTCTGGATTTTCATATTGGATTTCGCTCATTATATCTATCCGATTAGTAGGCTGGCAAAAGATAAAACGACAGTTTTTTACCTATTAGATCTCGTTAAAGCTGGCAAAGGTTTACCTAATATTTTAGAACCAAATAGGAAACTGGGAAAGGCGGAATAACTTACGTAGTAGCCCTATGCAAACATGCACAGTTCTCAGCACGTATGTGAGAAAATATGGTCACACACTCGTGCATTCTAGAAGTATCTGGTTTGGAGGTACATGGGTGGGTCTGGGTTTTAGCCCTGTCTTAGCGACACAGCGCGTATTTCTCTTCTGCCAGTCTTCTCAAACTTAACTCCTTTTAAACACCACAAAATTCTATGATATAATAGTTACTAAACCTTAAAAATTTATGATATAACAACTCTTAAACATATGACGAGATCAGTTCAATCACGCGCACATTCCAGATGACTATGACCGAGACGAACTCGATACGAATCAAATCTTGAATATTATAGAAAAGATATCGATTTTTCAATTTTATGCGTGCATTATTTTGTGCTTGGGTATCCCTTCACCTTAAAGCTGACGTCTCCGAACAAAAAGCCCCCATGCGACGAGGAAGAGAATTGCAAACGCCCTGCAGACACCTCAAACGAAGGCTCAGAACATGATACACTGCCCTCCAAAAGTTTGGGAACACCTTAGAGACTCAGTTTCATCCTATAATGTCACCAATTTCCTGGGCTGGTATTTGCTCACAATTTATGATACGGTTTACTCATAGTGTCGTCTTCTATTTTTGGCTCATTGAGACATTTTGATAATTTTGAACTCATCAAAATGCTCAAAAGGTTGAAATTTGATATTTTGTTGAGATTTAATCTGCCACCTCATCACACAAATATTTTTCAATGGCATTTGTTTTTCATAGATCTCAAGGTCATGAAATATAAATTACCAAAGGTTTCAAACTCATACTAACAGGAATTTTCGAAATACAATGGAATATCAGTGTCCCTTGATTATGCTGATTATTTTTGATATTATCATGAAATGTATAGAAAGGGGGACTAAGACGTATCAAGACACTTTGATATCTATGTGGCACATTAGAAGCAACGTAGCTGAGGTCTCGGTGGTTCAATATCATATAAGTGTATAATTTACATTGAAAATATAAAGATAGTGGCAAATTATCAAAATGATAAATCGCTATAAATTATCTCATTTTCATTATTGCTAATAGTCAGTGAATCATAAATAACACCTTTTTTCTTTAAGACTCTCTTCCTATGAAAAATAAATGAAAATGTTTGTGTGATACGGTAATAATTTAGAAATATCATGAAAATATCAGATTTTGATATTTTCAAAATAATTATTTTTACAAACTTCCCTGATGGGCAAAAATGGTCTTATTAGTGAGTGAAATATCAGGAGAACATAACTTAACCATGTTTGTGACAAGTTCACCCCGTGGACACAGAAGGCAGCAGAATATGTTACAAGAAGGAAAACCTGTTGTCCGATGTGTTCCCAAACTTGTGGAGGGCAGCGTATACCCCACGACGCCAGGAGGGCGCCACCTTATTTGCCTTCGAGCTTTAGAGATGTCAACATCCTCTGGTGAGCTCCTGCTGAACATTTTTCTGAAAGAAAAATTTTTAACCCAGCTGGGAATCGAACGCGCGCCCTGTTTTCTTTGCTCCACCGTCTTCCCCGTTCGGCCACCGAACTTGTCGGAACTTCTCATGTTTTCTCTTATTCGTAGTATTATTACGCAAGTCGAAGGTCTACGTCTATGACAAACACAAATCTATTTCTGTCAGCTGGCTCGTTGGCCGAGTGGATAGAGTGGTGGATTACAAATCAGAAGATCGACGGCTCGAATCCCATCTATAAGTACATGTACGAATGAGTACATTTTTTTTTCTTTGAGTAGTGTAAGAGGTATGCGGAGATGTTGACAGCTCTGTTGCCTGAAGACAAATAAGGTGGCGCCCTCCTGGCGTCGTGGGGTATATCATGTTCAGGGTCCATATTCATAAACATACTTAAGTCAAAGTGTGATACTTATCTTTTGTGTTATTGAACAAAGGTAAGTGTCACACTTAGACTTAAGTAGTTTTATGAATATGGGTCTCGAGCCTTCGTTTGAGGTGTCTGCAGGGCGTTTCCATTCTCTTGCTCGTCGCATGGGGGCTTTTTGTTTGGAGACGTCAGCTTTAAGATCTTCTGACGGAACTCTTCGGCGATTGCGTAATCGCATTGAACCGACCAGTTGAGTGGCCCCAAGGTCGCCTGTCTGACTTGACACTAACGCACTTTTCCCTGTGGGACCACCTGAAGTCCAACGTGTACGTAACTCCACCACGTGACTTGGACGACCGCGCGAGGCGTATCCGGGTGGAAGTGAACATTCTTCGACATGTCAGGGGAGCAGTTAAGCCTAGTTTATACTTCGACGCAAACCCTTCGGCGTCCGACGCACGACCAAATCTGGACGCCGACTTCGCGGAATTGATTCATAGTCCAGCGTACTTTAGCGACGACGACCCGTTATGAAATGACTCAAGTAATTACAGCCTCGCGATCGGACGCCGACCAAATCGCACGACGGGCTCGGCGTCGAACGCAAGATCGCGCGTTGGTCGCCAGCGATGGTCGTGCGTCGAAGTATAAACTAGGCTTTAGACGGGCATTCCTTGACATGAGAAGAAGGGGGCAAATATGTATGGACAGAAATGGCACGACTGTTTCAATTCAATTCAATTCAATCTTGATTGTTCAACAAATTTACATTTGTTTAGAGCACGGGAATACAATACTTTACCTAAATAACAAGGTGGCGAAAGAGAAGCGCGTCGGACGCCGATGGTCTTGCGTCGAAGTATGAACTAGGCTTTAAGCCATCGCTGGCGACCGACGCGCGTCCTTGCGTTGGACGCCGATCCCGTCGTGCGAATTTGTCCGTGTCCCACCGCGGGAAGCCTAAAGCCTAGTTTATACTTCGACGCAAGACCATCGGCGTCCGATGCCCGATAAAATCTGGACGCCGACTTCGCCGCATTGATTCATAGTCCAACGTACTTTAGCGACGGCGACCCGTTATGAAACGACTCCAGTAATAACAGCCTCGCGATCGGACGCCGATCAAATCGTACGACGGGGTCGGCGTCGAACGCAAGAACGCGCGTCGGTCGCCGGCGATGGTCGTGCGTCGAAGTATAAACTAGGCTTAAAGCCTAGTTTATACTTCGACGCAAGACCATCGGCGTCCAACGCGCGATCAAATCTGGACGCCGACCTTGCTGAATTGATTCATAGTCGAGCGTACTTTAGTGACGGCGACCCATTATGAAATGACTCAAGTACATGTAATTACAGCCTCACGATCGGACGCCGACCAAATCGCACGACAGGGTCGGCGTTGAACGCATGATCGTGCGTCGGTCGCCGGCGATGGTCGTGCGTCGAAGTATAAACTAGGCTTAATTTATACTTCGACGCACGACCATCGCCGGCGACCGACGCGCGATCTTGCGTTCGACGCCGACCCCGTCGTGCGATTTGGTCGGCGTCCGATTGCGTATGAGGCGCCATGTGGGAATTTAATTGTTTACCAAAATTATTTGAAATAATATCATTGTTTCAAACCATAAATGTACGTATTTTGACTTATATCATCCAATAAAAGTATAAACAAAACCAGAATTATTTTTCAAACCATCAATTAGACGAAGCAAATGGTTTCATTCCATGAAACTTAGACAAATTCATGGTTTTGAAAAGATACCTTGCTTTCAAACCATAACAAAATCATTTCAAACCATGGCGTTCATGCAAATTCATGGTTTGCAAATCATGAAAAATCGGCAAATATCTTGGTTTTCAAACCATGAATATCAAATCCTCATGGATTGTAAACAATGAACATTGCAAAAATCATTTTAATCGGCAAAAGCATGGTTTTCGATCCCATGACTACAGCAAAACTCATGGTTTACAAACCATGGAAATAGTCAAATCCATGGTATGCGTATAATTGTATGCGCAGTGGAACAATGGACTGATCCTCTGCCCGCTGTACTGGTCGAGTGCAGCGGAATGGAACGAAACGAGGGCAGAGACCAGTCTATGTTCCACTGCGCATACAATTATACGCGTACCATGGATGTGGTGATTTCCATGGTTTGCAAACCATGTGTTTTGCACTAATCATGGTTTCCCAATCATGGTTTCCCAAACCATATGCTTTTGCGGATTATCATGGTTTGCAAACCATAATTTTTACAATTTGCATTGTTATAATCCATGATGCGTTCACATTGTTATGGTTTGAAAAAAAATAATTTTGCCGATTTTGTGGTTTGTAAACCATTTTCATGGTTTGCAAACCATGAAATTGCATGGTTTGAAAGTAAGTAATGTTTTCAAAGCCATGAATTGAATGAAACCATGCTCAGTTTAAATTCTGGTTTGAATAATAATTTCATGGTTTTATTTATAACTTTATTGGATGAAATAAGTTTGAAACAATGACATTATTTCCAAATAATTTTGGGAAACAATTAAATTAAATTAAATTCCCATATGGCGCCTCATAATTGCGAGGCGGTAATTACTTGAGTCATTTCATAACGGGTCGCCGTCGCTAAAGTACGCTGGACTATGAATCAATTCCGCGAAGCCGGCGTCCAGATTTGATCGCCCGTCGGACGCCGATGGTCTTGCGTCGAAGTATGAATAAGGGTAGAAACACACCTAACGCGATTCGTTGACGCATGCGGCAACGCCTTTGTTATTTTCCGCCGCACTGCACGCAAACAAAGGTTTTGACGCATGCGTCGCCCAATCGCATGCGAATCGCGTTAGGTGTGTCCCTACCCTTAGGCTTTAAGCCTATAGCTGTTCACACTTGCGATGCGGTAATGGGTGGGTATACACTAGAGCCATCGCAATGCGTTCGCGCATATGCGTCGTCGCAAAAATTAAACCAATAGAAAAATTAAGGGTTGACCACATTGTTGCGTTGCGTTTGGTATCGGTTGCGTTCTTACGTTGCCGCAAGAATTGGAAATTTCCCAATTTTTAACGCGCTGCACAGGCCAACGCATTGCCTTGAGAAGGGGAAGGCCACATTTTTCTAGCCATCATGTTCTTTTTAGCTCTGGAATTCTCCTGAAAAATTCTTCTTTCCTTTTTCTCTTGCGGAGCATGGGATGGAGCCAACAGTCCCTGGGTTTCCGCCCCAAACCAACGTCATCAAAGCCACCAGCCACCATCTTCCTCGTTCTCTTCCTCCTCCATCATTTGCATGACGACCTCGAGATCCATTGCTTTCTCGTCCACGGCTGTATTGGAAGGACACCAGAAAATTTTTCGTCTGCTTATATACTGCGTTCTAGCATACGTTACGTGTTTTTATGCACAAACGCACCTTCTATCGCAGTTAAAAATCGCATATAGTGTGTGCATGCACAAATGCGATGACGCGAGCGTTGCCGCATGCGCCAGCGCAACGGCTCTAGTGTATACCCACCCTAGACCGCGCCGCGTCGCACCGCGCCTGCAGTGTGAACTAGGCTTTATAGCTGTTCACACTTGCGGTGCGACGCGATAAGAAGCGATAGGACACGACGGGCGATTTCCACCGCCCCCGATCGCTCCTGCAGTATTTTTCCGCGTCGAATCGCCTGCCGCGTGAGGATACCGGCATATCTGGCACAATTTGAATGACATAAACGATGTCAGTTTCGCTAATCATGACCACCGCACGCAACCGCGTCGCGCCGCGCCTCGCTATAGCCTAGTTCACACTGCAGGCAGGCGTGGTGCGATCTGAACAAAGGATTACAGCCTTCTTACCGCATTGCGTCGCACCGCAAGTGTGAACAGCTATAGGCTTAACAGTGGAAACTATCAGGCGCGAAAAATTTCGCATCGCACCGCGCCTGCAGTGTGAACTAGGCTTTAGTCAAAACTGACACCTCTTGGTGATTGTTTCAACGCATCGCACCACACCGCCGCTAGTGTGAACAAGGCTTTTGACCAAGAAATCATACCGCGAAGTTCAAATCCAATGCTCATGACAAAAGAAGGCCTCTGCCCAGTCATGCGTAAAATGATACAATGAAATGGCCAGGGCCGTTGTGCTCACCTCTGTGATAAGTCTCCATGGTTAAATGTGAAACTGTGGCTCTCATGGTGAATGTTGAAGGAACTGTACAGATACGACAAAGCTGAACACACCAAGAAGTATTTTTATGATCTGATCAGTATTATCAGTTCAATGAGATAAACTCAGGTGATGGCACCCAGAAGTACAATTTCTGAATACAAGTGGTATTTGTGAACAAACTGCTTTCCTGTCTAGGTCACAGATGTCAAAAATTCTATTTTTCAAGATGGCCACCTGGTGGCCACATGTGACGTTCCTTGGGACTGAAATTTTAGCAGGAATGTACAGGATACTTGCATAGATATTAAGACAACATTGAAACATCGTAACATTTACTACTGACGAGATATGGCCAAAGTCAATTTTTCAAGATGGCTGCCTGGCAGCCATGTTAAGTCCAATCGAACCGAAATTTGGCATATAAGTAGACGGTAGCAAGACACATATTTAGGTTAAAGCATCCTCAGCTACAACTATTTATGAGATGTTGGTCGAAGTCCATTTTTCAAGATGGCTCCCTGGCGGTCATATTTGACGTCGAATCTGACTGAAATTTACTACATATATATATGGTACCTAGATACAAATTTTGACAAGGTTAACACATCCTACCTACTCCTATTTATAAAATGTGGGTCAAAGTCCATTTTCCAAGATGGCTTCCTGGCGGCCATATTTGAAGTCCGATCGGGTTGAGATTTGGTGCATTCGTGCAGGGTGCCTAGATATATCTTCACACCAAATCACAACACTCTATTTCAAATAGCCATGAAATGTGCCACCAAATAGTGAATTTTGAACTTTGACCTCTGTGACCTTGAAAAGTAGGTCAAATCAAAAACCCGGGATTTATGTGATGTAGTCTCATCAGAGGAACCCACCATAAAAGTTTCGTGGTTCTAGCTAACAGCGTTCAGGAGATACGGCCAAAAGAAGTTTTTCACAAAGCGCCCCCTACAGGCCAGAGTGTACAAGATGCAGTGCTAAGTTTCGGTCCAGAGATAGTTTTTACCCTAGGCTACCTGTACACCAAATTTCAAGTTTGTAACCCAAGCGGTTTAGAAACGTGCCACCCCTGTTAAGGGTGGGTATACACTACACGCGATTCGCACAACGCATGCGATGGTTCTTTGTTATTTCATGCCGCAATGCCTCCCAAACAAAAGCAATTCGCGTGCGATTCCAAATCGCTTTGCGAATCGCTTCTAGTGTGCACCCACCCTAACGACGACGGACGACACACCATGGGAGAAGCTCACCTCACAGAGGTGAGCTAAAAAGCATGGTGATAACTGAAGGCGGTATCCCTACATGTACATGTATCGGTACAAGTAAATGTCGTCCAAATAATATAAATTTTCTTGTAAATTGTCAAAGTGTTTACTTTTTTTAAACACCCTGTATATCACAATGATTGAATGATTTAGTTGTATGTGCGGGTTATTCAAATATATTTCTATTTTATCATAAATATCAGGAAACCATTTGGGCGTAATTATTATATATTTATAAGTATAATTATTTAATATTTATTTATGATTTCCCGAATTATGTTATATAGTTGTAAAACGTGTCAATATCATCAGTCGGGTTCATCACAGAGGGACACTTGACACGGTAAGAAAATCTTTTGAACCATTCGGATTGCTCTGCTTAGGTTCCCACTGTCGTGCGATCCGTTACGAACGTCACGATTGGCCATTTGTAGCTGATCGTGGAATATCTGTTTACTTCTCTGATGCTAGGTTTCCACTATCACGAATCGCGCCACGATTGAAATCGTGGTCCCAATCGTGGAGTACATCGTGGTAATCCTATCAGATCTTGAGGTGAGAGCGTGGTGTTTGTCTTGTCCAAGGTTGATCCCGATCGCCACGATTTGGAAGCACGATTACCGGGTAGATGTGATCAGTCGCGCTTTGTTACGATGCGATGGTCACGGATTGACAATTAATCGTGTTGATCGTAGAAAATTTTTGAACCGTCCAAAACTTTTCTACGATCAACACGATTGCCACGACTGACCTCAAGATCTGATAAAACCCCAATCACACTGAGCTAGTTTTCAGTACGTTCTTGAAAATTTTACCGAAGGGCCTCAATCTGTGTTCGAACGGAGTGGACGTAGTGGCAACCTTTTACAGTCTTTTTACGAACTTCGTGGACGGGAAGGGTGCTCCACAACATCGAGGCATTATTTGGCCAAAAGTTTACACGCTCTAGCCCGCTTTGCGATTTTTTCAGACAGGACAGGGCGTTTTGAGAACTACTTCAGTGTGACAGGCGACAGACACTGAAGCAGTTCTCAAAACGTCCTGGCCCCTCCTAAAAAATCGAAAACTGGCTAGAACGTGCAACCCTTGGCAATCGATGTTCTGGAGCACCCTTCCCGTCAATGAAGTTCGTAAAAAGACTGTAAAAAGTTGTCACTACGTCCACTCCGTTCGCAGACAGTTTGAGCCCGTTCGGCAAAATTTTCAAGAACGTACCGGTACTAAGAACTAGCTGTGATTGGGGCATATCTGATAGGATCACCACGATTACTCAAAGATTAAGAACACGATTTCAATCGTGGCGCGATTCGTGTTAGTGGAAACCTAGCATTATGCCCCGCTTTCACTTACGCTACGAATATCCCGAATCTGAAATTGTCGAAATTCGTGACTAATCGGGTTGAAAAATATGCCGAATGTCAAGAATGGATTCAGAAACAAGTATGAATTCAAAGAATCATGTAAAAGAATTGTAAGAATAAGGTACGACTCACGAATTATTCGTTGCCGATTCATGACCGATTCATACTTGATTCGTACTACATTCGGGATCCGTGCCTGTTTCGGGATGTTTTCGGGGTGGGTCGACAAATTTGAGGGAGACGCCATGAATCAGGCCAAGAATAGTCCAGAATGCAAAAGGATCAATTACCGGTACCCCCGTCATACTTAGTTGGAATAAGCAGGAATCAACAGAACCAGCCAGAATGAGAAAATTGGCAAAATTCGAGCCAGATTCGGGAGGAAATTACAATTCTTACAGCTTTGGAAGAATGCTTTTCAAATACTTGGAATTCACATCAAATTTAGTCAGAAATCTCACAGAATGGCAGCAAAATATGGTTAGAGAGTTCACAAAGAATGCCTCCCGAATAGGCCTACCAAAAATGCACTTGGAATTTAACAGAAATTCCCGAGTGTATCTAGAATGTCGCCGGAATGGCCCTTGACAGCATATATAATGCTGCTGAATCTCGGATGAAATGGCCAGGTCCTTTCTAACAGATTATGATTTCCAATCAAATCCATCGTGCAAGTCGGATCCCGCTCTCACTCCTGACTCCTCTTCAGCCCATGTTTTTGTATTCGGGCTCATTAGCTTTCATGGACCAGTTTCCATCTCGGCCGTTTTGCCCTTCCTCAAGCCAAAAATCCGACTGACATACATGTAAGACGGATTTCCCCCAAGTCGGATGAAATTCTCTTGTTCACTTGAACCCGACTTATGCATGCTACTGTGTTTTTCATATTGGATGAAATGACACCCGCAGCTGGTGACACGTTTCGTCATCAAAATGACGTTTAACAAACCGAGTTGTATTTGATCTCCTTCGTGCTGTTTGACGATATTTTTCATACCTTTTTCAATTTCACAAGATTTGGTTAGAAACCTATACTGCTACCACCAGCCAAAATGAAAGGAGTCGTCTGCATGTTACTTGTCTTGCTGGCAATCTCCGGTGAGTATCACGACATGTCTAAAGTATGATTCACCCTAAAGCCCCTGTCACACTATGGCGACTTAGACGGGCGAATCCCCGCGAACTAGAATGAAATGGTCCATGGACCATGTACGTACATGCCTCTCTCTGTCATTACACTATTATGTCCAGAGGGGTGAGCACATGGTCCATGGACCATTTCATTCTAGTTCGCGGGGATTCGCCCTCCTAAGTCGCCACAGTGTGACCTGGGCTTAAGACCACCATTTCAATCGTGGGGCGATTCGTGATAGTGGGAAGCGAGCATAGGCCTACATGTAAACTCACACTTCCCTTGAACTCTTTCTTCAAGCTGTTCCTCACATGAGAGTTTTCTCGTGCGAATTGACCTCTCTTTGGGAATGTTAGTTTCCTGTGAATTCCGCAAAAACCAATGACACAAACCCGACTGCCCATAGTTTTCTGTCGTTGAGTTGCCCATAAAGAGCCAGTTTGTGTGAGAAAACTCGCATGAGAGTCGCACTGTTAGTGTGACGATAACGCTGTGTTGAAACAGAAGCATTAGGGAGGTTAAGAAATCAAACGATATTAAAACGTTAACTTTACGACAACGTTTTTTTTCATACCACACATTAACCAGATTTTATATAGCATTTTCGGAACAAAAATAACCTTGTCGTTAACGTTTACGTTTATCGTTTGATTTCTTAACGTCTCTGTTAAGAAACCACTCCGTTAACGATAACACTAACGCTAACGCTATTTCTGACGTACATGTACATTTGCAATGTGAAAAATAACGTGAACGTTAGTGTTACCGTTAACGGAGGATTTCTTAACCTCTCGATAGTCCTCCCTAATATTCGTTACGTGTATCTAATTCCTGGCCTGTTATTGGTCGATTTAGGTATGGTACTTAAATCGATTTAGGTATGATACCTAATTCCTGGCATGTGGTTGGTTGATTTAGGTATAGTACCTAATTCTATTTAGGTATGATACCTAAATGGAGACTTTTGTCCACTCCGGCCTACGATATACGTGCGATTTGCCGGGGCGATCTGTTGTCAGTGACGTAGATTATCGATGTAGGCCTACATGCATGCGTATTTGCGTGTCCGTAGTCAGTTTACGGTGGTGCGCATCCATTTTTTTCCAAATGTCAATATCTTATCAATCGACCTCGAAGCATTAGGCCTAGAGCAGTGGCCGGTCCCTACCCCAAGCTGACTACGCACGCGCATACATGACAACGTGCATTAGGTTACATGTACGTGTACTTCTGAATGGTTGTGCCTTGTAGGTAATTTTTACATGTACATGTATTGTAACAATCATGAAGGCAACGTTTCAGACCCAGCAACGGCGTCGGCCGAACTGTTTTTAGAATTTCAGAATTCAGAATTTCAGAATTTATTGCTCAACAAAAATACATTTTGCAAAGAGCACAGCAACTCATATACACATACATTAAAGATAATATATCACGACTTCATTGTTTACATTCAGTGTTTGTAAACATGGATGTTTACTTTATGTTGCTTTGGACTTTTGGGACATGCCGACCCACCAAAATGAATACTTCTGGAATCAACAGAATTTCTAGACAGGCATGCCACCAACAATTTGCTCATAAGACAAAGAAACCCTGGACATAAACAAACAAAATGTAAATAAACAATGAATTTCGTGGCCCGCGAAAATATCCGTGATATATTATCTTTAATACAGAAAATACCAAGATGGCTACATAGGATGGATGGAGTTACAACAATATTAATACAGGTTCATAATAAAGGCAGTGACTTTGACAGGAAATTTGCTACTTTAGTCAGGACTTTTGGGGATGAAGTAAGGATTTAGGATTCATTGTAAAGTATACAGGAATATAATTATTACGGAGATCTGAAAAGAAAGGACATACAAGTAGATGATAGAATTCATCACCGACTGACCGGAAATTACATTTATTACAAAATCGTTCTTCTCTGGGGTGTTATCATATGTGCCTACTTCTATTGGTTTATGATTAGTACATCTGAATTTACAAAGAGTGATACGTTGAGTTTGGGGCAGAGCAAGAAGATAACTCTCAAAGCCCCACAAAATTTTTACTTCTCTATAAAAACAGGCTTTTGAAGTGCTCGAAAGAGTGTGTCGCCACTCTTGAATATACTGGTCTTGTAATCGTCGCTTGACAACTTCACCTAAATAATTAATTCTGGGGAATGACTGTGTCAACCAGAAATTGCCGAGTCCCAAGTTTTCCAGAACACTTTTAATAAAAACAATCCATTTTGAGTTCATGCCATTCTGATGTCTATTATATACAAGCATAAAGGAATCAACCATAAAGGTTTAACTGCGAACGATGAGCTTACTGAGGGAGACACTTCCTTTGTTGCCACCAGATGTCTCTCACTGCCTGAATTTTGGCTTTACGTAATAGGCACGAGCTTCAACTTTTTTTGTGGTGAAGAGGTACATGAACCTGCCAACATGATGCTTTGAATTCCATTTCTGACGATAACTGAGCTATTTTCAGCACAATTAGTGTTCCATGTACAAATGTACGTCAGCCTATTCAAATGTACACCGATGACCCTGAACACACATCGTTCGTGGGGTTCTCATTAATTCAGACCTTTTGTATCATAAGATCAACTAGTCGGAATTCAACAAAATTTGCAGTGAATGTGCAGAAGGGTCTTGTCTATCACATGGAAACGTCAGAATGCAAATCCGTTGGGTTTTAAAGGCATATTGTCCACATTTATAAAATGCTAAATTTGTCAGTTGAACCTTTATGGTTGATTCCTTTATGATACAAGCCTATACATTCTTCCAGCCAGGGTTCCCTCCTGAAGGACCAACCTTCCCCAAAATTTAATCATTTTAACCTTGACATTAATGCTCAGTGGGAATGGACCCAGCTCTCCATAAACCATACAGTTCGGGGTTGATCGTTTCAACTTCAAGATATATTTACAAAACAAAAGGTGCAGCCTTTCTATCAAATGACAGTTTTCAAAACCCCAAATCTCACTCCCAAAAGTCAATAATATAGAGGCTACCATTGCATCAAATAATTGTAGAGCTATGTCGACATCTAGTGACTGTTCCTGAACTCTATTCAAAACATAGAATAATGCCTTTCTACCTTTAGACTAGTTAAAAAATCAGAAAATGTTCTTCTCTACAATTCTAGAAGCATTTTGAGGAAAAGCAAGCAAACCACTTTTTCTGGGGAAGTTTTTCACGCTGAACACGAATCTGTTGTTTGCCGAGCCCAAAAATGCCTAATAAGGTCACTAATTAAGGGTCAACGGTCAATGAGTGCAAAATTCATTTTGTTCAAAAAATGATTTGTTCGACATGCTCTATCAAGATATGTAACTTATTTGACAATATTTTGCATAGTAAGGTCCATACAGGCTTTCAAAATGTGAGAAAAAGAGGAAAATGTGAAAGAAAAACAATGTTATTTTGTGAATATCTCTGTATTGGAGCAACTTTTAGTTGTTTAACATACTGTTTCCTTTCACTTTCATTCATGTGACTACGTTCCACAAGTGAAATGGTTTGACCGACTCCTATCCATAAGTAATTCCAAAGCAAGATTATCCTCAATTTTTAGTTGCACACTAAGACTTATTAGCCTCCTAATTAAGGTTAAAGGTCACCAGGTGCAAAGTAAAGTCATGATGCTAACAACTGTTCCAACAGTCAATCATAAGTGTTCTTGTACCTCAATGAGGAACCGGACGAACTAACGTCACGACGTGGCGCTGCGATCGATGAGACCGAAGTTTCTTTTTTCAACGTGATTTCCAGTCATTTCCATTAACTTCTGGCGTGAAATAAACCCTATTTTTTCGGTCGCATGACATCAAAATTTACACCATCTTGTCGCGGATGAAAATTTCTGCAATTTCTTTGCTTTTTCCCTTAAAATAAAGAGGTAGGATGGCGATAACGGCAACGTCATATCTCATTTTTTCCTGTAGAAAAATGTACAGCTGATTTTTTCATGACGCAACGTCAGCACATAAAACGACGTCAATGACGTCGGTTCGGTCACATCATCGCTGCGCCGACCTGTCGGGATAAACGGCACGCGGGTTCCTCATTAAATCTGATCCTACTGCAATCTGTCTGACCAATTAATTGGGTCAAGGAGAAGAGCTTGTTCACTGTGACACGACACCCCTACCCATTCCAACTCCCCTCACCCCACCTCCTACCCCACCACAACCCAACCCGACCTGCCAATGTCTACTTCGCCCTGTTCTCGACATGGTATTTCTGCAGCATTGCAGTTGCAGGCATCAGTGCACGACTGGCTCCCCCACTTCCGACAAGAGCAACTATTAGTATTGCAACCTTTTGTGCAACTACACTGCACATGCTCTCTGCATCCCTTTGGAATTGGAGGCAAGGTTGAAAGGACTGGTGACAATTTACCATCAACAAGCTTCCGTCCACACGGTGACAGGGATAGCATTCTCTCCAAATGAGACTTTGGTAGTTTGCTCGTTCTATGTGGAACTTTGCAGCGTCGCTAGATGGAGGGAGGGACTCCGTTGCATGACATCTGCTGAAGCGCTTTATCCGATCTTGATTACAGTTCTCCGATGGTGCCTTTTAAATGTGGCATATGAACCTTTCATCATCTTCTATGACCTGTTTTGACGGTGTCGGAAACTTGCCAAGATCTTTGAGTGTCCTGAGAAAAAGGACGCCGTGTCGCATCCTGTTAAACTGTGAAAAATGCCGTTAGTATCTCATAGACATGATCGGCAAGTCCAAGTACCCTCCTTATTCCATGCGCGGGAACATGCTTTCGTCACTGTTCCCGCTTTCAGCCAAAGCTTCGTGCAGACATTCTACCGAAGTTGGCAACCAAAAACACCAGGACATCTGTGTCCCGAGCTACGACCACAATGTTATACGTCTGTATGAAGACAGTGTCAAATCATTCTAGAATCCGCCTCCTCATGATTGAAGATAGAGACGTACCACTACCCAACAAATGGCCGGCCTTTCGTGCATCAACTGAAAACAAGGCAGAGCTTGCTCAGTTCCTGTCAAAAGCTCTCATAGCTGCGGCGCCCCCAGATAAAGTGGCTGTTGTTGTTTGGGGTTTTGTTTCTGAAACAGAAGTCAAGAGTTCAGACCCTGTGACGCGGACACTAGTCACTACGTTGCTAGACAGCAATCATGAGGAGGCGGATTCTAGAATGATTCTACACTGTCTTCAAACAGACGCACCGAACATTGTGGTCGTAGCTCGGGACACAGAGGTCTTGGCGTTGTTGGTCGCCAACAGCTTTGGATGAAAGCGGGAACAATGAAGAAACCGAACTATGTTCCCGCGCATGACATAAGGAGGGCACTTGGACTTGCCGATCATCAATTCACAGTTTAACAAGATGCGACACGGCGTCCTCTTTCTCAGGACACTCAAAGAAAACAGAGTGGGATATCTTCCTTGAACACAACAGTCTTCTCAAAGATCTTGGCAAGTTTCCAACACCGTCAAAACAGGTCATAGAAGATGCTGAAAGGTTTATATGCCACATTTACAAGGCACCATCGAAGAACTGTAATCAAGATCGGATAAAGCTCTTCAGCAAATGTCATGCAACGGAGTCCCTCCCTCCATCTAGCGACGCTGCAAAGTTCCACATAGAACGAGCAAACTACCAAAGTCTCATTTGGAGAGAAGCTCATAATCCAATGCCATCCCTGTCACCACCGAGTGTGGACGGAAACTTGTTGATGGTAAATTGTCACCAGTCCTTTCAACCTTGCCTCCAATTCCAAAGGGATGCAGAGAGCATGTGCAGTGTAGTTGCATAAAAGGTTGCAATACTAATAGTTGCTCTTGCCGGAAGTGGGGGAGCCAGTCGTGCACTGATGCCTGCAAGGGGCAATGCTGCAGAAATACCATGTCGAGAACAGGGCGAAGTAGACATTGCCAGGTCGGGTTGGGTTGTGGTGGGGTAGGAGGTGGGGTGAGGGGGGTTGGAATGGGTGGGGGTGTCGTGTCATAGTGAACAAGCTCTTCTCCTTGACCCAATTAATTGGTCAGACAGATTGCAGTAGGATCTGATTTAATTGAGGTATAAAAACTCCTACATGTACGATTGACTGTCGGAACAGTTGTTAGCATCACGAGTTGACTTTGCACCTGGTGACCTTTAAGGAGGCTAATAAGTCTTAGTGTGGAACTAAAAATTGAGGATAATCTTGCTTTGGAATTACTTATGGATAGGAGACAGTCAAACCATTTCACTTGTGGAACGTAGTCACATGAATGAAAGTGAAAGGAAACAGTATGTTAAACAACTAAAAGTTGCTCCAATACAGAGATATTCACAAAATAACTTTTGTGAATAAAATGTTTTTCTTTCACATTTTCCCCTTTTTCTCACATTTTGAAAGCCTGTACGGACCTTACTATGCAAAATATTGTCAAATAAGTTACATATCTTGATAGAGTACGTCAAATAAATCGTTTTGTGAAACATTTTGAATTCTGCACTCATTGACCTTTGACCCCTAATTAGTGACCTTATTAGGCATTTTTGGGCTCGGCAAACAACAGATTCGTGTTCAGCGTGGAAAACTGCCCCAGAAAAAGTGGTTTGCCTGCTTTTCCTCAAATATGCTTCTAGAATTCACTTTTCCCAGAAATACAACCAGTCTACTTGTTCACTCACTGCCTTACGGCATTTTACAAATGTACCGGTATAATTAAAAATGACCCCAAGATATTTAAAATCGTCTACATTCTCTAAAGCTTCCCCATCTATATAAAACACTGGTTGTATAGCTGACCGTCGTCTTTCAAAAACAATAACCTTGGTCTTAGTTCGATTGATGAAAAGTTTCCATCGTTTGCAATATTCAACCAACTCATTTAAGCTACCTTGAAGTCCAGTCACACTGACACTGTCCGCAAGTAGAAGAGTGTCATCAGCATAGAGCATAATAAGTAAAGTTAACCATGGATCTACCTCATTATCATTCAAATACAGATCAATAGATGACGCACCGTTGCCAATCAGATGACTCTCCAAATCATTCGCGTAAATTGAAAACAGACCAAGATTACTGTCGAAGAAGTCCGACGTCTTTCCATTAACAAAATATACATGACGTAATATTGTGGTACATATTTTTGATAACAGTAAGAACTTTGCTATTTATACCAGCAGTCACCAGTTTGTACTATAGACCTTTCCTCCAAATAGTATCAAAAGCTTTCTGATAATCTATAAAAGCACAGAACAGTTTGCGTTTGTTTTGTAAGAATATATCTATCAACATCTTAAGGGTAAATATATGATCTGATGTGCTGCGTTCTTTCCTAAAACCAGTTTGGTTTTCTGATAGTAAGTTATTGGTCTCCAGGTATTCACTTAACCTATTGTTCAGTAAGCTTGTAAATAATTTCCCGACACAACTCAACAATGAACGTCTAGTTCTTTTTATAAGAAATCACCCTTCTTTCTTTCAGCCACCACGAATGGGCACGATTTACAGAAAAGGTGAAGCAGTTTATTTCTTATTTCACATCATCACTCTGTTGCAGTTCTTTAGGCTCCCGTTCCATAGAGTTCACGTTTTCACGATTCATTGGCCTTTTCGCACGGTTCACGCGTGAATTGTCATGTTTCACGGGTGAACCCAAGATTGGGCAATGTATTTCTTATGATGCGGGTTCCATAGGCGTCATTTATCTACCTTCGGACAAGTATGATTCATTTCATGCGTGAATAAATGAAGATCACCCGTGACTCGAGGAATGAACATGCTCATTCTTTTGGGCGTGAAATCTGTGGAACAACCCTCTAAATGAAAGATCGTGAAAAATGAAACGGGAAAAGTGAAAAGTGAAAACGTGAACTCTATGGAACAGCAGCCTACGTGCGTCAGGTTTCAACAGTTTCACTAACTTCCATCATAATTTCGTCGCAATAGGCATCATTACGTTCATTTTCCCAATAAACTTCTTCGTGTCCATCTTATGTGTAGTGTAAACGTAAGGCTGCCGTTCCATAGAGTTAACGTTTTCACTTTTCACTTTTCCCGTTTCAATTTTTACGATCTTTTATTTAGAGGGTTGGTTCCACAGAATTCACGCCCAAAAGAATGAGCATGTTCATTCCTCGAGTCACGGGTGATCTTCATTTATTCACGCATAAAATGAATCATACTTGTCCGAAGGTAGATAAATGACGCCTATGGAACCCGCATCATAAGAAATACATTGCCCAATCTTGGGTTCACCCGTGAAACATGACAATTCACGGGTGAACCGTGCAAAAAGGCCAATGAAGCGTGAAAACGTGAACTCTATGGAACGGGAGCCTAACTGAACATCATTGTGAAATCAAATGGAATTTCAGAAAAGGATGTCTGTGCCGGTGTGACATCTGCCAGTGCTCTGTATGGAATAATAATAATAATAATAATAAATACCATTTTTTAAAGTGCCATTTCCACCAAGGTGCTCAAGGGCACTTTACACAAATAAGAGACAGTAAAAGGAAAAGCAATGGATAAAACATATGACATGATTTGGAACGAGTGGATAAAACATTGATAAGATTCAAGAACGAAAGTGGTGAAGTAGAAAATCGAGACTATTTTAAAAAAGATTCCCGGTATAAAAATGTTTTGAGGCTTCTCTTAAATTCCGTTTCGGAGTCCATGGAGCTTAGATGCAACGGGAGGTCGTTCCACAGTCCAGGAGCGGAAACATAGAATGATCTTTCACCCGCCTTGGTCCTGAACCGTGTAACAACCAACCGGTGCTGGTCCATGGACCGAAGGGTTCGGGTCGGCTAGTATGGGGAAACCATATCACAGATGTACCCCTGAGCAACACTGTGAACAGCACGGAAGGTGTGCAACAGAACTTTATATCTATTTCGCTGGCTTACTGGAAGCCAGTGAAGCTCCGCGAGCACAGGTGTGATACGGTCAATCCTCCTTTTTCGTGTGATGATCCGAGCTGCTATATTCTGAATGCGCTGCAACCTGTTTACTTGACAGTCTGGTAGGCCAGTGAGGAGAGCATTGGAGTAGTCAAATCTAGAGGTCACCAGTCCATGTATGAGTAACTTGGTCGCAAATTCTGTGAGGTGCGCCCTTAATCGGCCAATCCTCCTTAGATGCATGAAACATGACCTGACAACACTGTTTATCTGATTCTGCAAGGATATCTTTTGGTCAAAAACAACGCCCAGATTGCGGACACACTTGCTAGGCTCAATTTTTGCCTCATTGACAGTGACAGCCAGATCATCGAGGTCAGCAGTCGACCCGCAAAGGTCCTTTTCTACGGCAGATTTATTTTGCGCGCGGGAAAATAATGCTGAATGGGTCAATGTCGCCCTGGGTATACCTTATGTTTACCCAGGATTATCCTGGGTAATCATTTTCTTTACCCAGGATCATCCTGGGTAAACATAAGGATCCTTAACTTTACCCAGCTTGGGAGTTCCCGCCGAATCATGCTGTACGTGCGTCTCTTTCGGCAGAGAACATGCAGTAGGATCATTGCTAAAAAGGGCTGAAAATTATCGCTATACCTCCTCCGGGGTTTGCAATAGGAAGACAACACCAATCCCGACAACTTTTCAAAAGGGACCGATAGTAAATTCTCAAGGACTTAGGAGCGATAGGCCTAGGTAGAACATGTATGATTCGTGTGCATTTCGTCATTTTCATCAATTTACTTTTTGCAGAACATGCAGTACGATCATAACTCGAAAGGGCTGAAAATTACCGCTATACCTGCTCCGGGGTGTGGAATAGGGAGAAAAGACCAATCCCTACAACTTTTCAAAAGTGACCGATAGTAAATTCTCAAGGACTTAGGAGCTACAGGCCTAGTTCGAGGCCACCGTTCATTTCATGATTTACGCTGAATATCAACCTCACTACACCACTCGGGAACTCCAATCTGGGTAAAGTTAAGGATCCTTATGTTTACCCAGGGCCGTCCTGGGTAAAGAAAAGGTTTACCCAGGATGATGCTGGGTAAACATAAGGTATACCCAGGACGACATTGACCCATTCGGCGAAAATAATAGGCAATCGGGGCCCTCGACGAGGCTTCTCGAGTACCTCATTCGAGAAATCGGACACCTCGCACAAAAGTGCGTTTATCGAGAAGACCGTTGAAATTCAACCACATAAACCATATGTCAGTGTTTAGCTAAGACATTGAGCTTTCCATTAGTGTAATTTATTTTGGCATAAAGCAAACGAGTGAAGAGAAATCATTTAAGAAATTTCGTCCTACGCACAGAATTGGAGGTCATTTGGAGTAGAGCGTTGTTAAAAACATCGCCATAACTCCATAAATATTAGCCTGCATAAAACCAGCAAAACTGAATAGACGAAGAAACTATCAATCTCCAATCTGTGTTAATTTCATACTTCGGCATGGTATTCCAAGTTTTTGTACGCAGTTTGAACAGCAGTAGGTAACGATTCTCGCAGCCATAACCTGGTTCCTTGGACGTCGACGTGGCGCTGATTGACGAATCTAGCAGTCAGCGCCACCGTCGGAGCCCATGGAACCAGGTTAGACAATGCATAAAGGGAAGGAGATTTCTTGAAAATGTGGTTGTGTTTCGGGGTGATTTTCAACCCCTCAGACATGCGTGCATAAAACCACGCTTCGCATGTGGATTCTTCTATGTTATAACAACCCGAATGACCTAAGCAGAAGTTTCAAAATACTATTCCAAGAAAGTGTCCGCACTTTGAAGAACGCCTGTTTTCGAAAACACAAGGTTACCTTTCGATCGATAAGTCGGCCAAAACTGAACCGATTTCGATGAAATTTTCGGCAACTTTCGTAGAGAAACATCCATCAACATGTAAACATCACGCCACCTTCAAACGTCTGACTAATCGTGCGTAATTATAGTGATCGTTTTATGGCGTCTGCTACGCCTACGTCACTGCCTCGCTTTCGTTCAGTGATTTAGCAGTTAGTACCGCCAAATACCGCGGCTGACATGTCGTGGCGCTGTTCATACCTTTGCGGGTCGACTGTCAGGGTTAGCCCCTGTGGACAATATCAGGACCTCTGTCTTGTCGCCATTGAGTTTAAGAAAGTTGGCTGTCATCCAACTCTGGATGTCCGCAATGCACTTTTCCAAGCGACTGATGGACTTCCCACTACTTGACAGGCATTTCTTAAAAAATATGTACAGCTGTGTATCGTCAGCGTACATGTGATAATCCAATTCATGGCCCCTGATGAGATCACCAAGAGGTCGCGTGTACATTGAGTACAATTTTGGGCCGAGAACCGACCCCTGGGGCACACCAAACTGTAGCCTGGTTGGCTCTGAGGCCTGCCCTGAAATAACAACAGACTGGTGACGGTCTTCCAAATAAGAGATGAACCACTGCAATGCTGTACCTGTAATTCCATAGCACTGGGTTAGTCTATTTATTAGGGTCTTGTGATCGAGAGTATCGAATGCGGCAGACAGGTCCAAAAGGACCAAAATACCTGCGTTCCCCTTATCCAGTGCTCTAAGTACATCAGCCTGCACTCTGAGCAGTGCAGTTTAGTTTCAGTGGAGTAAGAGGCCCGATAAGCACTTTGAAAAGGCTCTACTAAGGCATTAGCTTTTAAGTACTGGTGAAGCCTACTACTGACGACACGTTCCAGTAATTTGGAAAGGAAGCTGAGGTTGGACACTGGACGGTAATTTTTGAAAGCCTCTTTGTCCAGCCCTTGCTTCTTAAGAAGAGGAGTGATATGCGCTTGCTTCAATCTTCTTGGCACAATACCTTCCTCTAGGGAAGCATTCACAATGTCAGTAATGATTGGCACTAACTCATCTGCACAATTTTTAACCAGCCATGTAGGGGCAGGGTCCAAGCCACAAGTCTTGCTAGCACTCGATGAGAGCAACCTCCTAATCTCGACCTCCGTGGCTGGTTCAAAGTGTGAAAGATTGCATGACACTTGACCAGCAGTGTTGGAAACAGGCACATCACTTCCCGAACACCCTATCTTCTCACGAATTATAGATATTTTATCAGTGAAAAAGCTATTGAATTGTTTAGAGAGTTCAATGCCTGACGAACAAGATGGAAGTATTGGTTCGGAGGACTCACCCATCAATCCTGTAGTACATGTCACCCTGCCTATGCCCACATTGCTCGATTTTGCTTTGGAAATATGATTGTCTAGCATCAGTCAGCATACTGTTTACTTTGGCACACTGATCTTTATACATCTGCTGGTGGATGACTAATTCTGTCTTTCGCCACTGACGTTCCAGCTGTCTCTTGCAACGTTTTGCTTCGTGAAGCTCCTGTGTGTACCAAGGAGCGTTTGGCCTCAGTGTGATGGTTTTGTGAGAAATTGGTGCATGTACATTAAGTCTGTACATTAAGCATGTACATGTACATTAAGTCTGTACATTAAGCATGTACCGGTACATTAAGTCTGGTGCATTAAGTCTGTTAAACCATCCACATAAGCGTCAGTCAGTTGCTCACAAGTACCATACTGGGTATGTCAGTGTTTTCCCTTACTGTTTGGGGAACATTGGCAGATAGATCGACACTGTGTCCCCCATCGTCAAGTAGCAGCTTATTCTTTTCGACTACTAGGGGAACATTCACAAATGGGGAACATTTGAAAACGTACACCGGAACAGATGTCTGACCTTCGCGCCAAAATAAATGCAATACCATGTACTGCGAAAGGATTGCGACGAAAATACACCAAATTCGCAGTTGTAAGGTCACAAAGGTCGCCATTGCTGACCATAGGAAGCTGTTGATATCTTCAAATCGAAGTCTGTTTTTGATAAAATAATGTTGGCGGAGTTAAATCCAATGTGTACCATTCGTCTCCCTTTTCAGGTGCGGCGAAAAAGGAGCGGGGTGCGGCTTAATTGGTATTATAGGCACATGTTGCCCAGGATACGAATGCAGTTGGTTCTCGTGTCACTATAAGCCAATGCCAGTTGTCGTTGAACACCACTACCATGAGGTCGTCGAAAAGTAAATTTTGGAGAACCCGGTGTGGCAGTAAAGAGTGTCCCTTGTAAAAGTGTCCGCTTTTATTGTTCAATGATGGATTATACAAATGTAGAAATCAATTGCCAGAATGCAACAACTGATCTATTGTTCCAAGGACAGATTTTCTTAGGGACATTCTTTCCTGTCACACCGGCAATCGGAATACATTTATAATGTACCATTCATTATCTCCATGTCGCAATAAATTACTAACAATAACATGAATTTGAGGCCTTGCAACTTCTCCTCATTTAGACTTGGTGATTTGCTCTGGCAGGTGGAAACGACGCAACGCGAAAGCCACACCGACACAAACTCATGAGGCTTTACTTCGTCGGCGGTATTAAAAAAACTGGCTGATTCGAATGTTTGTGGTTTCAAGAGCATTCAGTAGGCCCATCTCTGGATATGGTAGCCTAATGCCCTGGGTGGGAACCTTGCCTACCGAACAGTGATGTTACAAACGCGAGATTAAGGTACATGTATTTTAGTGAAAGGCGTTTTCTGCAATGCGCTCAAACATGTCAAACTCCTCCGATACTGCTCAACGACTTTCATTTTTCACAGTAGGCCTATGCATGTGTTCACCTTAAGGCGAGCCATCATTGTGAATTTTCATATTGCTTCAATCCAGGCCCCTCTGAGAAAAGCAATAAAGACACCTCCAGTTGACTGTTTTTATAGTCCAATGTGATCACTGTGCTTTATAGACACGGAAAATGAGGAAAGTCCCAAGGATTACAGCTTAATTACATTACATAATCGTAAACAAAGAAATTCACCAAACACGAAAAACAGGTACAATTTTCTTGGAGAGGAAGCAAATGACACATTGAAGGTGTGGCAACAATGTCACAAACCCATAGAACCTGGGGTGGCGAGGGTGTCCTGACATGCTCTTCATGTGCACCATACACGCTCAGTACAAAAAGGACAACCAGGAAGTAAAATCCAAATCCAATATGGCCGCCCTGTTTTGGAAAATCTGGCAGCAGGTTCATGGAAATCACATGCCGAGTACTCTATACCTGTTGAAAATATTGCTGTCAAAATGGGTGGACTAAATAGAAAAAACCTCGAACTTTATGATCCACATGTCGTTTGATCCTCAACATGTACCATTTCGTGGGAAAGTGTACCGATTACTAGTCTTTTGTTTCAACTTATTAGCTAATTAGTGCGTTCCAAGATACATCTCATTCAATTCCTTTTGACTTATAGACCCCGCAGGTGCCTTCATTTCCGTCATATATCTTGTACTTTTATGGTATTTTGACATCTTTTATTTACCACGCCTGGCCACGTTTCAAAAATT
>NMRB01002400.1:0-16324 GCA_002633025.1 Notospermus geniculatus
CGTAGAATCGAGTTACGAGTGGATCACTTTATTGCCCAGCAGAGGATAAAGTACAAATCCGTACATCCTCATTCAATCGGGTCAGTCGACTTAAAAAACACCCCTACCGCATTGAGATTTGCCGCCAGTACGCCTAGTTTTATTCTGTCGACATAGAAAGAACAGAGTCTGTTGACATACACTAAGCAATCCAGTTCAGAGCGCACATAAAGTGCTCCGCGCTGTGCGCCAATTAAAGATAATATATCACGACTTCATTGTTTACGTTTAATGTTTGTAAACATTGATGTTTACATCATGTTATTTTGGACTTTTGGGACATGCCAACCCACCAAATTGAATATTTTCAGTATCAAAAGAATTTCTACTAGAGGGGCACGCCACCAACAAATTACTCATAAGACAAAGAAAAACGAGAAATAAACAAACAAAATGTAAATAAACAATGATTTTCGTGGCCCGCGAAAATATCCGTGATATATTATCTTTAACGCTCACAATAGACGCTATGCTCTAATCCCCCAATGCGCGTTAAATGACAAAAGGCTTCTGCGCCACAATTGAATTCTTATGCTCTTTGCTTGCTTTGGACTGCGCTTCTTGTGCCCCTATTATCAAGGTGACAAAAGGTTATGTGCTCACTCATTCAACTCTAGTGCGCTGTTGACCAGCGATGCCCACTGTTCGCCGGTGTAATGTGCTGGTAATTTCTTACCTGTTTCCTTGGGCGTCCGACGGTGGCGCTTCGTATCGGAGCACGAGTAGTCAGTGCCACCGTCGGAGCCCAGGGAACCAGGTTAGTAAATTTCCAGCCAATGAAACATCAGCTGCAGTACAGTCAATCCTTCATTCAGTCCACCCCTTATTTTAATATGAATTGTGTAGAAAGCATGCGCTTGGGAGAGCAGTGCTCCATGAAAAAAACCTAATACCATGGAGGTGTCTTCCCCGCAGTGCTGATGATGTGATCCTCTATCAGTGACACTAAAAGAGATAGACACAGGACAACTTGTGTCGTCTTTGTCGAGAAATTTGCCTAGACCAATGCCGCCGCCTGGCCGGGGATGATGAACAGCCTACGAAGACTGGTACCCGATCCTAACAATTTTACATCGGGATTTTTGCATATGTTAGGACCGGTAGCGCCTATCGCGTTCGTGAATCTGATTGGCCGGTGCTGGCCTAAGTAGAGGAACTATTATGTTGATTTATTTCTATTTTTAACACCTTCGAGTTTCTAGCATGTAGCTATAAACAATGTGTAGGTTTCTGCATTTTAAATTGAAATAAACCATCATTTTTAAAGTAAATTCCTAGGCCTACTCTCTCTCCACAGTACTGGCGACCTACGTGTATAGGCTAATAATTACAAGTTGGAACTCACACAGGATACCCAACATTAAATATTTTCAGGAGAATCATATTGACGTTATTGGCTCACGGATGAATAAATGTAGGAGCTTGAGTCCCACGGACAGTAGTTCCCAGGAAAGAAAGTCTGGCAGACGCTCACTCCTAGGAAAATGTGTCCTAGGGCAAAGTTTCCTAGGAAAAGATGACCCATGGACAATTATTTCTAAGATATCGCGTCCGGCGGAAAGTATGAACTAGGAAAATCCGACCGACGGACACTTTATCCTAGGAAAAAATGTCCTACAGCCAAACCGATGCGAAATATGCGAGACAAAGTACAAGAAATTGAAGATACTTTGAAATTATCCTTTGCAGTTCTTCTTATTGACCGCTTTTGCGAAACCGTTGCTCCAGTTGTGTTCTTTTTGCTGGTCAGGTAGTTGAAAACGTTGCCAACGTCAGCGGCTTTCCCTTCTCTATCCATTCCGTACAGCACACAAATGTCTGGTAGCAAGATTTTCCGCAACCACAGAAAAAACTCGCACTTAAAAAATTATGTAAGATCAGATCCAACTTAAAAAAAGGCAAATACTGAAAGATATAAAAATTAACCTACGCACAGGTTCAAACCCGAGACCTTCACTTCTTCAGACAAACACTCAACCCACTAGACCACGGAAGCCGCCGATGACGACACCCGAAAATTTACTCCATATATTCCTCGTTATTGATGTAATTACATAAAAAGATCAATACATGTGGCGACAAGGACACTTTATCGCCCGGACACTTTTTACTGTCACTGGTGTAGCAGTCAAATTTGTCCGGGCGGGAATAAACGTCCGGTATTAATATAAGGCTAGGAAAAATTGTCCCATCTTGACAATTATTCCTGGGAAAAAGGGTCCGAAGGACCCTTTTCCCCAGGACGCTGATTCCTTCCGGACACTTTCGACCGCTACACCGGCCCATCATCACCGCTGCGCTTCTGCTTGAGCAAGAGGACGACGACTACATGCTGCTCGATCACTTGCAGCGAAAACGCAAGAGACGAGGGTCAGTCTCATCCTGAGAATATCGGGCGTTCTTACTGCTCGCTCCCTTCGTCACCGCAGACAAACCCCTGAGAGCATTCGCCACATTTGCTGGGTTAGCAGGCGCCGAAGGAAAGGCGCCCAATCAGCGAACGCCATTTCTGAGTCACCTTAAGATGACAGGCATTACACGTAGATTGTACCGTAGTGTCACGCACAACACAGTGCTGAAGTACCTCAGCTNACTTGGGATGAGATGGTGGGGATGAACATTTGCTGGAATGGCTTTGATACTCCACCGATTCAGGCGTATTATCTCAGGGGTTTGTGTGCGGCGACGAAGGTAGCGAGCACTAAGAACGCCTGATGTTCTCAGGATGGTCAGTCTGGGAGCGTCCTTGGATTGCCAATCGCCGTGGGAACCAGGACCAATGCAACATGGCTTTTAAACTGCAAAATTAAACTCCTTCAGTCAGGGGTTGATATATCGAAGCACACATGCCTTACAAGGTGTTTTTGAAAATGGACTAAATGCCCGCTGTACACGATTAATTTTTAATCCAATTTTCTGAATATGCTCAATAAAGGCCTGCATGCGGGTTTATACATTGAAGACCCAATAGGCCTGGGGCCATATTCACAAAGCCTTCGCAATTTTCCGTGCACGAAAGTCTATTACTAATTGGCTGCACATGTCCTATTGTTCATTGACTGCCTTACAATAGATTGGCGTGCACGCAGAGTTGCGAAGGCTTCATGAATGTAACCCCAGGAATCTGAATTTCCAAAAAATGGATACAAAATTTGATCGTGTACAGCGGGCATTAGTTTCATTTGTAAAAAAAAAAATTCTCGCAATTTGTTAAAATCGCGCATTTCTGATGTTTGCTTGCTGATTTATGCTGCAAGGATTTTACAGCATGGTGCATCTCATATATTAGTTCTTTTTAGTGTGATATACCTGAATTTATAGCGATGCTGCGCATGCCAACTTTATCCTCAATGTCATCGAGCCCTACATCCGGAGGATGTTCAGTTCAGGGAGGGCTGCCATTACCCCCGAGGAGAGGCTATCAGTTACCCTGAAGTACTTGGCAACCTGGGAGAGTGCCATGTTCCCCGAGTCAAAATCACCGCCTGGGAAGGTGTACGATATAGCCGATACGCACGGCCCTCATTAACATAAAAATCTCATGACGAACTCTGGCCGGATTTGGGTCACGTGACCGCTGATCGCGCAACTTTTTCGGCGAGGATGGCGGGCCCGATAAAAACATAAAAATAATTAAGATAGCGCAATTAAACGTCCGATCGATTATGCTAGTATCAAATTTACATGTTTATTAACAAATTCAGCCAGTTGTTTCAATATGATCGTTCTGAATAATTCATTATTTTTCGAGTTGAAGATAGAATTTTCTTGGAGATGACAACCCATTTTTCGTAAACACCGCAGTAAACATGATAATAATTCCAAAGAACCATGAGTGAGATGGGATTTTTTTGCTTAAACATATAGATTGATATCTTTTTAATGCTCATTCCAAATTTCAGCTCAATCGGTCATTGGGTTTGAGGTAGTCCGCTTTTTTCCTGAGGCTCGTCGAAGTTTTGCGCTGATTTCCGCATTTCCCGATAGAGGTCACCACCCAAAAAGTCCACAAAAGCGAAGCTGTCCGAATGTCAACAATCCTAAACTTCCTCCTAATTTTCAATTCTGTTTTATAATTTCGTGATATTATGTCGACTGCGGCTTCATGTGATCCTAAGATGGGGGTAGAGATCTCCACACGGACGGTGATTTAATACGGATGTGAAAGTGATTTCAGCGTTCTTACACCCTCTCCGCTCTGGCAACTTCGTGACACATGCAAATGCATACGGGATGTACTTGAATGTACATACTATGTAGGCCTACTATACATGACATGCATGAATAGCATGATCAGCTAGCCTAGGGGATGATGATAGCTAGGCCTGACTGTGCTAATTGATCATGTCGATTATTGATTAATCAGCTGGGCCTAACTTGGCCTAGGGCAGGCTACAGTGAGATATAGGCCTAACCGGGCTGCCAAAATGCAGCCTTTTTTCGGCCTTTTGTCTTTTTTGCTTTTTTGACATGTTTGAGATAGGCCTCGCCTACCATGCCGTGGCATTTTTGTTGTTTGGATGTTGGTTGGCCTAGGCCTTTCTTTGGTTGATCAAGTCAAGGATTAATATTAATAAGGAGGCTGCTTGACTTTCTTGAGCAGCTTTTGTGGTGCTCATCATTCCATGTGTCCTAGTTTTAGGCCTACCATGTGAGTCGGTGATGATGCATGGATAATTATGTAGGTAGGCCTACAGCACTGTAAGCTAACCACTGAGACGGAGTCTTATTATTATTTCAGGCTAGACAGATGATTTGCTGGGCTGTGGAAAACCAACTCGTTGATTTTGGAGTGTTTCATTTGTAACAAAACAAGCATCACAGTGGTGTTGCCCTTGATAGGACTTGCTCAACAAACACCTGGAAAAGTTGAGGCAGAGAAGGAAGGCTTCAGGTGCAGGTGTTCAATCCAAAAATGTAGGTTTCACCAAAAATAGATAAAGACCAAAAATATACCACTCTGAAACAGCCCAGCCCAAGGGTTTTAGTTATTTTTTTAAATAATAGATGGCGCATGCTCAAAAAAGTTGCAAAAATCTAAAATCGTTTGGCACCAAAATATAGGCAGGGGCACAAGGAATAATAATCACAACTTTGTTTGCAAATCCATGCATTCCCTAATGAGTAATTAGCAATTAAATGGTCCTGCGCCACCTATATTTAAAAAAAATGAACTCAACGTGCTGGTCCATGCCAGTCTGAGGTATAGTCATCTATTTAAAGATTGATATCTNGCCAAATGTGTTCCTGAATTCACTGGGTGTTCTGTAACCCAGTCTGCTACTTCACCGTTTATTCTTGAATCAATGTCTGGTTCTGTCAACAAGGGATTAAGCTAGAGAAGCCATGGCTCAGTGGCAGGATATTGAAAGTTGGAGCGACTTGCAATCCTATCAATACAATTCCTTTAAAACCTGTACAGGTAATATTGTACCCAGCGTCTAACTTTTTCATATGTGATTTGACATTTGCATGTAACAGCCCACATTGTTTTGAGGAAACTACTTTATGTACTGGGACCTTATTCACAAAGCTCCCGTAACTTTAAGGGTACGCAAATCCTTTGTCAGGCTGATAGTGAACAATAGGTTATCTGCAAAAGGACAATAGTTTGTGCACTCCCGTAAGTTACGGGAGCTTCGTGAATAAGGCCCCTGGTACTTTCCTGTTTGGTTTATTTGGTTACATGTATATGAATAAAAATTTGTTTGATAAATCCATTTTTAAGTATTATTTTGTTGGTCCTGTTCAAATATTGTCTGACAGTTACTAGTAACTGGTTTCCTGAAATCATGGATAATACCGAAGATGAGCAGATGGGATATCACACATTGACATGGTTTTATCAGCAAAAATTTCAGTGTTATTCAGCAGATAGAGGTTTGTTCTGTGACTGTGCCACCTTTTTGTCTCTGTAGGCCTACCGTGTTCCAGGCCAGGGGGTGCAGTGAGTGACACCCGAGTGATAATCATACAGAAACAATATTTCAGTGGCTTCAAACTGTGTTTTCTGATGTTGTCATTGTCAGCTGATTGCAGTTAATCTAATTGATTTTCACGTATGCGCATGCGCTATACAGAAACAATAATTCAGTGGCTTCAAACTGTGTTTTCTGATGTTGTCATTGTCAGCTGATTGCAGTTAATCTAATTGATTTTCACGTATACGCATGCGCAGTGCGCAGGATGTTTTCAGAAAAGCGAGTAACTTCCAGCGAGTTTTTCTCGGAAACGGCCAGAGTGAGATGGGATTTTTCTTTTTTAAATGATAGATGGACATATCTACCACCAAAATCAAGTATCGTTTACGAACATATCGATTGGGTTTGAGGTAGACCGCTGAAATGCCACGGCATGTTTCGCGAATTTCGGACTTTCGGCGAAGTCGGAAAACGACGATAACTTGGTAAAAAATTGCTGGATTTTTGTCAAATAGGCTTTATTTTGTAGAGAGAACCAGCAGATTTCAAGCTCATGTTTAGAACAAACGAAAAGATACATTTGCAATGCGGGAGCAGCAAAAGAAAGATCGATGGTAGTGGCGCCTATCGGCCACCAGTGTAACCACACCGCGCGAAACTTCGTCATGAGATCGTATGCAAATTAATGTTAATAAGGGCCGTGCGTATCGGCTAGATATACAGAATAGTTGTGGACACCGGACAATCTCCACCGTATTCGGAGAGTATTTAAAGGTTTGTCCTTTGTTCACAGCCATTTATATTTGTTTTCTTAATACATAATGATGAAAAGTATGATAGCACCTTCAATTCGCATTCTTATCGATCGGATCAAAGATTGGATCAAAGGTTGCGCAACCTGTGAATCAAAATGGTGTCAGGCATCTCTACACAATACTGTTCATTCACTTCAGACACCCATGACGGGGGCCGAATGGATGGATGTTGTGAGAGGGTTCAACAACCGTTGGAATTACCCAGGATGCTTAGGGGCATTGGATGGCAAACACATCAGGATGAGTAAGCCGCCAAGATCAGGAAGCAAGGCATACAAGCAATTCTTTTCAATCATCCTAATGGCCCTAGTTAATTCTAATTACAAATTCATTTTCGTCGACAGTGGATGCGAAGGTAGAATGGGAGATTCTGGAGTTTGGAAAGCTTCTGATTTGAAGCAGGGAATAGATAATGGTGAAGTTAAACTCCCAGAAGATTTCATAGTGAAATCAGGAGTCATAGACATAAATATCCCGCCACACATTATATATAGCAGACGAGGCCTTCGCTGAGTCAGAGTATCTTCAAAAGCCGTTTTCGCATTGGGATTTTGTCACGTCGCGAGCAGGTGTTCTACTACCGCTTACGTCGTGCTCGGAGGATCGTCGAAAACGTTTTCGGAATTATTGCAAGCCGCTTCAGAGTTCTTAAAGGACCACGGTATTGCCACTTTTTCTCGACAGCCGGCGCCACTGCGCCACTCTCCAACCCAGGGACTAACTACGTTGCCGGCGAATTGACCCGATTTACCACGTACAGTACATTTTGCATTGCATTTTTGTATTTCGTCTTGCTGCCGCTAGATGGCCCCCTCTACGTCGGCAGTCAAATAACGCATTTGTGATCCAATACCGTGCTCCTAACTACCTTGAATCCAGATTCTGCATCAGAGATTGTCCTAGCAATCTGCACCTTGCACAACATTATTTTGCGAAGACGATGTGGAGTGGATTACCTACCCCCAGGTTATGTCGCCAGGGAGGACAGCAATCATGAGCTAATTGAGGGCAGCTGGAGGGAACAGGGATCAAACATCCTAACTCCAATAAAGAAAACGAATAACAGAAATCCAACAACATTTGCCAAAAAACTGAGGGAGACCATGGCTGACTATTTCGTCACGCCGGATGGTGAAGTCGACTGGCAGTACAAGTCAACTGAGTCCAGGCGCGGATCCAGGATTGTGGTAAAGGGGGGGCACAAAAGTCGAGCGCCGAAGGCGCGCCCCGGCGGGGGGTCTGGGGGGCCTCCCCCAGTGGGCAGCTGGAGGGAACAGGGATCAAACATCCTAACTCCAATAAAGAAAACGAATAACAGAAATCCAACAACATTTGCCAAAAAACTGAGGGAGACCATGGCTGACTATTTCGTCACGCCGGATGGTGAAGTCGACTGGCAGTACAAGTCAACTGAGTCAGCGTAAGCAGGTAGGCCTACATGTACGTCGCTTGAGAAAGTGAAACGAACAAGACACGTGTGTGACGTTTAATTAACAACAGCTGATTTAAACTACATGTACATGTACACGTACTGTGTTATTCAGCTGATTTCCTGATGCAAAGCACTCAAAGCTTATTATGGATACTGACATCTCTGGAACTGAAATACTGGGGCCATAGACTTGTGTTGGAGGCACGCTCACATGTAACTGTTCTAGTCTTGTTGCAGGGGCTTCTGTAACAAGAACCTATTCTTGACGCAAGGGCCCAACGCGCCGCGTAGCGGCCAACAGCGAAGCTAGCCAAAGACTTGTCACGGGTCAATCAATAGAACTGGACTCNATGTAACGCAGTGGTGAGCACAGCAGATCGGCCTTCGATTATCGAAGATGATTCAATCCAACAAGCCACTTTACGGCATGTATGTACAGCCTCGGAAATTAGTAAATGGACAGTGAAAATGTTGTTTTTCTCAGAACTGGTTGATGACAATTGAATGCGGTTTTCTGCATATGATAGACAAATTATCTGGCTATAAACGCAAAGTGATGACCTTGAATCTGCTGTCATAGAAATTGCCCAAATTTGGCAACATTTTCACTTTCCATTACTAAATTCTAAGTCTGTACGTTGTTGTAACTGTGAAACCCACGATCTTCAGTCATGGACATAAGTTTATCTCAGGCGCGGATCCAGGATTGTGGTAAAGGGGGGGCACAAAAGTCGAGCGCCGAAGGCGCGCCCCGGCGGGGGGTCTGGGGGGCCTCCCGCAGAAAATTTTGAAAACTAGAAGGCCGTTGGTGCGATTTCCCAGCATTTGAAGGACAAATTACAAGGCATTCTCTCGCCACATTTTCGCACAACAACCAAATTACAATCCAGTTGGCACCTTGAGCACACGTTAATGTCAGTTAAGGCCTGGGTCCACTTGTGCGTTTTACGCTGCGTGATGCCCTTCACCCATTATTTGCAAGCAGAGCGGCGGAAAATAACAAAAGATTTAACGCATCACGCAGCGTAAAACGCACATGTGGACGGCGGCCTTTACTGGTATGTGCAATGCAAGTCAATACCTCCATTGTCTTTTCCTTATTAGTATTAAGTTGAAATTGTCCGGGCAACCTTTACTCCAACAAGGGATTTGCAAAGAGCATTCTGCGGGGATTTCTAGTAGCATACATGTCGATGATCCTTCCATAGTCAATCTGGATGTCTCTGTGAACGAACAGAAGGATGAGCGCGTTGAACCTGTCTTCGCTCATCGTTGAGCGGTACGTGCTCTTGATGAATCTGAGAGCTGAATTAGAACGTTCGACACTGGCGCTTGTCGCCGAAAATGTGAGTAGAATGCGAAAGATGGCTACAATGTTTGGATACAGCGGAAGTACGTGACGGGCTTTGACAATTTTTAGAGTCTCGGACAGGGTGCTTGGGGGGCTGGATTCCGATTCCCAATATCGCCGCCACATTCTCACTTCTTGCCTGAAGGCATCGGGCTGTGGTAGATCCTCCTGGTAACAAGCCATGATTGATTCCTGAGTTTCGTCGGTGATTCTAGAGAGACTGTCTGGCAGAAGACAAAGGGCTTTCACAGCATCCTCCGATCGTCCCTGAAATCTATCTTTCAGCTGAGCGGTCAGGTTATCTACGAATGGAACAAATATCGTTCGGCGGTAATATTCCTCTGTGCTGTCGGATTCTACATTGGACCTGAGGGTTTGCCTGGAAACAACACGTGGTTTCGACAATTGAATCCCAGCAAGCTCAGACATAGCGGTACTGGAAGCATACAGACGTGAAAACTCTGCCTCAGCGTTGCTGCGAACATCCTCTAGCTCTTTCGTCACAGTTTTGACGTGATCATACGCTGTGATCAGATCCATGTCAGTTCCCTGGAGAAGTCTCGACATGGCCTGCGTAAATCCGAAGATAAAGCGACAGGAATTGAATGAAATGATGAACTTGGAGCTTCTAAGCTGCGCATTGAGGCCACTTGCTTCAGTCACACTCTTGGGATCCCAGCGTCTATCCTCGTTCAGCTGAATGGTATCGAGACAGTGCATCAGATGTTCGTACAAGCATTCCAGATCCGAGAAAGAAGTATGCCGTTCCACCCAGCGCGTCTCGCAAAGTGGTTTCAGCCTCTTCTTCATGAGGTTAGGGTTGGTTCCCTTGGTCTTGCATATTTCCTCGATGGAATCCTCAAACTGCCTCTGCCGTTTGGCCGAAAACTGAAAGAATATTCCCACTGACTGCATGAGGCAAACCATGTTATGGACCTCGGGAACTTTTGAAGCTTTGGATAAGGCCAGATTCAGCTCGTGGGAGGCGCAGTGAAAATAGGTTGCTTTGGTATTCCCTGTCTTATTTATGAATTGCTGGGCGGCACCTTTTTGCTTACCGGCCATGTTCCCAGCACCATCATAAGTTTGTGACCGGCATTTGTTGACATCCAAGCCTAGTCTGGAGATACAGGCAATAATGTGGTCGGCTATTGACTCCCCTCGAATGTCCTTGCACTTTATGTACTCCATAAGTCTCTCAATTGGCTCGTCATTCTTAAGATAGCGGACAACCACTCCCAACTGCTCCCAATGGCTGCAATCCGTAACTTCATCTGCTATCAGTCCATAGAAAGGCCCGGCGTCCTGGGATTTTATTTCATCTACAATCCGTTCTTGAATGTAGTCCATGATACATTGAAGCAAGTCGTTCTGAGTTGTTTTTGAAATGTAAGTCGCGTTCTTTTTAGCTGCTTCCAAATGGCATTTTAAGTCCTCATCAGTCCGGCTGACTAGTTTAACCAATGCTTTAAAGTTTCCTGCATTGTGATTATCATCCTCATCGGGCAGAAGTCCATCGTCGCGATGACCCCTCAATGCAATTCCTTGGCGGCCACAAGTCTCTATGCATCGAATTATGGATTCTAGGAACCTCCGATTCTTCTGAACCACTCGTGATGCGGTAGCTGTCATGATCTGGTCAATACGAGAGTGTGGCTTCTCCATTGTGCTGATAAAGGCCTGCATCCTGGCAAGCGAAACCTTGTGGTAATCCAATACCGTATGACTACTTAGGTCCACTATCGCGTCTTTCCAGTTTCGATATGGCGAAGAGATCAGTTGTTTAGCCCTTCCTCCATGACGTGGGGCCACAGGAAAGAGCACACAACAGATGCAAAAAAGACCATCAGTTTCCTCTGAATATGCAAGGAAATCGTATTTCTGAAACCAGTCATGGCTGCAGTAACGTTTGACTTTGCCACTTTTTCGACCCTTATCCGCGTATTCCCTGGCGGGAAATTTGAATCCTCTTCCCGGGTACTTGTTCTTAATGAAATATGCCTTCTGTTCATTGTCTATGGTTTTGCCCCTTGTCATGGCCAGCACTCCTTGTTGAATATCCTGAAGGAAGACCTTGTCGGCTGATGTTTCTGATGGCGTGGGGTCCGTCATGATCGGGTCATCAATATTGGACTCCCTTGCTGCTGCTATATCTAGACTTTCGTCATTCTCTGAACCTGTTTTCGCGTTAGAAGGACCACCTTGCTCCAACTCCAGATTTGCGCTCTCTTCGTTTGAAGCTTCAGGGTTTGTGTCTGACGTGGGTGATGTCCCCGCGGGAGGGGTCTCAGTACTTGCACACTTAGAGGTTGGCCGTTCACTTGCACTGGACTCACTAACTTTTGCTGCGAAAGAACATATGAGCAGATCATTAATTCATGAGTTGATTAATATGATGAGGCTGCCGCCGGAAAAGCAGCTGTCAAATATTGAGTAGGGCACAACTACTACTGAGGTGTAGTAGCGCCCACATCATGACGATCTAGGCCTTAAGTTGGCTTGCCATGCATATGCTGCACATGTTGTACAAATCGGGTATCAGCTGACAGCTCAGACGGCATGGCAGCCAGGCATGACAGAGGCTGAGTTGCTAATAGCAGTGTTGATCTTGATTTTTTTAAACAAGTAGGCTACAAACCTTTCTTAAAGCTGTCAAATAGAGACAGTTGTTTCCGTTTTTCCGCCATAGCGCCAAGCTAAGGATTAACAGGACCAGCCGCGCCAACACGATGATCGAAAGTGCAGTATCTTATCAGTACAGCATGACCAATCAAGCGTGACACTATTTAAAGATCTGACGGAGTGTTGTTTCGCAGCGGCTCGAGTTTGATCGTCTGTGATCAAAAGAAGGTGGTAGGCCTATATGCAATTTGAGAATGAATAAGCGATGCTATAGCATGGAGTGCCTGAAAAAATACCGGCACGTTGAAAAAGGGCAATTTTTCAAAGGTTGGTCACCGAAAAATAGGGGGGGNGATTTGAGAATGAATAAGCGATGCTATAGCATGGAGTGCCTGAAAAAATACCGGCACGTTGAAAAAGGGCAATTTTTCAAAGGTTGGTCACCGAAAAATAGGGGGGGCACGGGCCGGGTGTGCCCCCCCCTGGATCCGCGCCTGCGAAACCGATGTCCCAAATTCAGCCCTTCAAGAAAACAAAAAGTCCATGAAAAAACAAAGCTTTATCATCAAGTTTTCCCCGAGAACTCGGTTAATGAAGTGTACAGTGCAAGGCCTTAGCTAGCTTTTTTTGCTAGGGGGGCATTTTAAGCAAACGAGCTGCCCGGACGTAGGCTTGGCCTTCGAGCGCCACAGGGGCCTGGTTTGCGGGGAGGTCTGGGGGCCTCCCCCAGAAAAATTTTGAAAATTAGAAGCTCTGAGATGCGATTCGAGGTCAATTTCCTGCACTCTGAGACACGAACAATTCTGATCTTTTATCCCATTTTATTTTGCTGAAAAAATTTTTTTTTGAACAACTGACCTGGGGGGGGGCCGGGCATTTGCCCCCTGTCCCTATGCTAGCTACGGGCCTGCTGTGCAGTGCTTTACTGATTCGACGGGCGCTACACATCTTCAAATGCACAAATCTGACCGAGCTTTTTATATTTCCAATTACATGTAGTCCATTTCTCCTCAAACCCCTGACTACATTCCTGTATAATCTATTTGGCACTCAGGGCCATATTCATAAAACGCTTCTAAGCCTAGTTGACAACTAAATTGGCCTGTAGTTGGCTACAATGCATAAAACATCATCCCCTACAGAACCTATGACCTTAGTGTCCCAAAGTAAACGCTCAGCCCATTGAAACTGACATATTGTGGTTTTTGTGGTTTGGCCGTCTCCCCACATTCTGTAGCACCGTAGTTCACAACTTTTTTTTTCTAGTTGGCAACTAGTTAGCAGGGTTCCTAGTGCCGTTTTATGAATAGAAAATTAGATGTCAACTAACAAGAAGGCAACTAGTGAGTTAGAAGCCAACTATCCCCTAGATACCAACTATTTTAGCAGCCTTTTATGAATATGGCCCACTCAGAATTTCATATTCATTAGACTTTCCCTATGCTCGAAGCACTGAGAAAAGTCAACTTCAGCTTTCCTTTGGCTCAAGTCCCACCCCAACTTACTGTGCAAACCACTGCGTACAATAAACATCTGAGTATTCTGAGGTATATGTAATAGGATAATTATTCTAAATCTTATTCTAAATCTAATTGCATAATGGTAGTTTGTTCCGCCAGACCATGGAGCTTTTCCATGAGGTGTATCTATTTTTAACGCTCGGAATTCCATGGCTGACGTGACATTTTCATGGGTTCCCCAGAGCTATTTATAGAATTTCCCGCGATTCTGCCCTGGACCTCTTGACCAGTGGCGCCGGCTGGTTGAAGGTAGATGGTACTCATAGTAGCCTAATAGCCGGCTCCCTCTAGAGTCCCTTTAAAACTATGACGTCGAAAGTCAAGCCTACGTTATTTGCCATTTTAAAATTCTGAAACTACACCCTATTTCTAGTCCTAATTTTTCCTGAAGTCATGGAAGTAGTCCATTGAATTTCGAATTTTACATGTTCATCATCAAGTAAAGGACTGACTCAATATATCTGAATGTTTTCAAACGAAAATTCAAGCGGGAACATGTTGAATTTCATCGATGAAGTTGACTATTTTAGCGTAAATAACAGACCGAAGAGCGACGTCATTGATTCTGAATGACGTATCGCACATAACGTCACGAACGATGCGCGACGTTTTCTACGTTGCAGCGCATGCACTTTTGTGTTAAAACTGAGCTGTTCCCCAGCACCTCCTTTGGGCACTCCGGTTCGGCATTGATTATGAATATGTTTGTGAGCAAATTCTTTGACTTGTGCTTCTCCTTGACAAGCAAAAGCTTGGTCTTGGGGTTTTGGCTTGTAAGCTTTTGCTATGTTTTATAAATGTGGCCCAATGCATCACCAGGTACCCATATTCATGTTCTTACCTTGAAGATTTCTACATGCTCCGAATGAGTTGCTTCATCACAGAGTTGCTCATTACCCGCAATGTCGATACCAACCACACCATCATCTTTAAACTCTTGGCACAGTTCTAAAATCTCCTTTGACCATTCTGAGAAATAAAATGTTAAAGCTGAACTACATGAACAAAACGTCCCATGCGACGGGAGGGTTCTCCACAGGGTTTGAAACAGACCGGGCGCTGGTGACGTCACACAGTTAGGGCTACTGATATCGGAAGCCACTACCGCACATGCGTCCTCAGCGGGGGGGGCCTCGCCCAGAAAAATACGAAATCTAGAAGCCCTGAAATGCGATTTCCCAGCATTTTGAAATGCAAATCTAGCACCTGTCGTGCTTGCATAAGCACGACAGGAGCTAGAATACTTTAAAAGTGAATAATTTTGACCGGGCAGCGGATTTTTACACCGGGCGCTGAGATCAATCCTGCGTTTTAGAAAGGGCGCCGCGCCCATTCTGTTACACTAGTGGAGAACCCTGAACGAGCAAGAGAATTGCAAACACACTCAAACACTTCAAAGGAAGGTTCAGAACATTTTTGTATTTGTATTTGTATTTTTGTCAGGGCCGAAGCCATAGCATTATTGGCCCTGGAAAGTTGGGAGGCTACTCACGTTCCTCACTTGGATGGGGACTTCTACTTGCCTTTGCAAAGAATCAGTGTACAAGGCGCCACGGCTTACTGTCCCATGTGACAGACGCGAAGAGCCAGGAATGAAATCCCATCGGCCATACATGTATGTGACCCATCACAGCAAAACTAGATGCATGTCGCTCAGAAGGTTAGCCTCAATGAACTAAGATGACACCAGGAGAGAATGGAAGAGATCATTTCAGATTTCACAACAGGCAGAAAATATTGAAACTGACAAACATTTGGTCTCAACCTGCCAAGCTCAGAGCGACATGCTGTGACAGGTCATATGGCCCAAGCTGGATTCGAACCCGGGACCTGCCGCTTGCTGAGCGCCTCAAAGGGATGTAAATGTAATGCAATGTTTAGTATCATGCGTCAGCGAAAAAATAAAGGTCATGGGGGTTTAAGATCAAATTCCCCATTTGGGATCCCTGTCAAGTTATGTTTCTGAAACTTGGAGGGATGAATGAAGGGCAATNCATACTAACCTCAACATTTATGCCAAATCTTATTGAATTCTACCGAGGGGTTTCTTTTTTATAGCCCTTTATATATATATAGGTCAGTTTGATTTTGACCTGATTGCCACTAATTGGTCTTCAGTTTTTACCAAGTTTTCTGTGCTATAAGACAACCGCGCGCCTGACCCACTTAAATCGGCATATCTTCGCTTCCGCTGAAGATATTGACTTAATTTTTTTTTGTTTGAAAGCTACATCCAAGCTCTACAATTACAGGCACAACTGATTGTTACATTACAATCAGAAAATTTTGCTTCCTGGTCCCTAACTTGGGCGAGTTGAAGTGTGCCAGCGGATTGTGTCATCACTTCCTCGCTTCGCTCGGTCATAGGGGGGCGAGCTTGTGGGAGCAAATGTAATACAAGGCTTTTTAGGCCTATTGACGTGCCACTGACTGTGGGCCCACGTGGTAACAATGCAATGTGTTGTGTGATGTACACGAATGCATTGGGCATGTTTTATTGTCATGATTGTTGGCAGCAGGGTTTTGGGGGCCAATTTGTAAACGAAATCGGGTAAAATGACCCAGTTCAGGGCTCGTATTCAAAGATGTACACTTTGCTTTTTGTGAAGATGAGATATCTGAAG